>PVJS01012281.1:0-44168 GCA_004027185.1 Glis glis | reverse complement strand
AAAAAAAAAAAAAAAAAAAAAAAGAATATGAAACGTAAAATGTGTGTGATGCATAGGAGTTCATGGAGATTCACAGATCATTAGAATCTTCAAGTTAAGAGATGGCTGTTTTATCTCACATAACAGAGATTCTGACAAGAAAATATTTCAAGAAGTCACATTTAGTGGATACTTTTCTTCTTTTTTTTTTTTTTTTGCGGTACTGGGGATTGAACGCAGGGGCGTTCTACCTCCACGCTACACCCCCGGCCCTATTTTTTTATGCTTTATTTTTGAAACCGGGTCTCACGAAGTTGCGGAGGGCTCACTAGGTAGAGAGAGAGAGAGAAAGAGAGAGAAAGAGAGAGAGGAAAGAGAGAGAGAGAGAGAAGAGAGAGAGAGAGAGAGAGAGAGAAAGAGAGAGAGAGAGAGATCGCGCGCGCATGTGCGCTGAGGTTGGCCACAAACCCGGATCCTCCGGTCTCCGCCTTCCAAAGTACTGGGATTACAAGAGTGCGCCACCACGCCCGGCTAGTGGATACTTTTCTGATATAAGTTGTGAGAACACCAAGCTCAGCTGGTTGCAAGCTGTCCCAGCAGAGCTGGCACCAAGTAACTAGGGCCCAGAACACCCAGGATCCTGAAGAGTGAAAGTGAACTCAGATTCTGCCTCAGGCCCTGGCAGATGTTTAACAAAAGCTGCCTTAGCGTGGACAATAATCGTCCATCACATTCTAGGACTTGAGCGTACAGGCGCCTACAGCTCCCTGCTTCTCCATGGTCCTCAATGCTTTGCAGAGTGCCCCAGGCTGACCAGATTCCTCTCCACATCCACCAGCAGCTGAGGCACTGCCTGTGCTCCAAACTCATGCCAGGAAAGCTTTGAAACGTCCGCACAGAACGAAAACACATGTTCACAATAAGTTGCTTTCTAAAGCAGCACAGATTGTATTTTGTAATAGAATTTCTTCATCCATCAATTCATGTTCTTTTCCTTTTAATTCCCCAACCAAAATATGACCAAGGCTGGCATTTTCTCCAAAACCCCAGCTCACCGAGCTCTCAAGTGTGAAACTCTCAGGAGTTTCTAGTTTGGGTAGCCTCCTACTGAAAGGAGGTAGAAACAAAGCTGCAGGGGGTTTGGGGTGCTTGTGCAGAGACCTACAGAGTTGCTTTGGCACCTCCCAGATCACCACACACACTGGCTGGGTACAGGCACCAGGTCTGGCCCCACTGGGGCCTGCAGTGTACGCACTACCCAGCTCAGTGACAGATAATGCTATATCTGTTTTATAGATAACCCAGTATCTGTTTTACAAAGAAATTTACTCTGGGAAAACATCAGATTCTCACAAAACACCATGGGGTGAGTGGGGAAGCTATCTCTCCCCCTTTTACATTCTTAGACAGTAGGTGGTATGTCCAAGTTAGAAGCTACTGAGCTGACAGAATCATGAAATGGGAAGGATTCTTAGCTCCTCCGACACCACAATGGACAAGACTGGGAAAGTGCCCAGTAAGTACAAGTGTGCACAGGACACAAATCTCATGGCATAATAAGACACAAACCAGTGAGAGCATCAGAATTTATGGTTACTCCTCTGCCCTAGCAAACTCATCTTAAACAGTTTGGATCTAAGATTCTCCTCCCCCTACCCAACCCCCCAAGCTTTTAAAGAGGGAGACTTCCTAATACTTACTCTATATAACTCAGTCTGTGTTTAATTTACTTCTTTACTATAAAGAGGTTCAAACTCAAATCCTAAATAATCTATGTGGGGGGGGGTTACTTTCATATGGGCAGTACCAATTATGCATTAGAATCCTGTGCCCTACTTAAAGTATGATAAGCAGGGATGTCCTTCAGAAATACAAGCTGGACCGGGCGTGGTGGCGCACACTTGTAATCCCAGTACTTTGGAAGGCGGAGACCGGAGGATCTGGGTTCGCAGCCAGCCTCAGCGCTCTCTCTCTCTCTCTCTCTCTCTCTCTCTCTACTTAGTGAGGCCCTCTGCAACTTCATGAGACCCGGTTTCAAAATAAAGTATAAAAAATAGGGCCGGGGGTGTAGCGCGGAGGTAGAACGTCCCTGGGTTCAATCCCCAGTACCGCAAAAAAAAAGAAATACAAGCTGGAAGCCCACACTGACAATTACACTTGTGAACAGGAAGACTAGTAAATGTGTGACTGGCATTCAGAGATTAGACAGAACTACAAAAAGAGGCTGCAATTGTTTCCAGGGCCCGGCTGGTTCTCCATACATCCTCAGCACCACTGAAACAGCACCCCTTCATTCACAGGATTGCCCTCTGCACAGTATAAAGGAAAGCTACAATTTGGATTTTCAACTGAAAGTAATATTTTCTTTCCTTTTTCTTGCTTTACTTATGTGATTACTGCAAATTAAAGGCTTTTATATACCTTGATTTCATGTATGAGAGATTTCTATGCGTATACATGAATGTATGCACAGTCATCCTTTGGCATCTGCAGGTGACTTGTCCTAGGACTCCCCTCAGACACCAAAAACCTATGTATGCTCAAGTTCCTTACATGAAAGGATAGTATTTGAATATATCCTACACACATGTCCCTGGGTGGTCTAAATCGTCTCTACACTACAAATAATACCTAAGACAATGCAAATGTTATAAAAATAGTATTACATTGCATTGATTAGAAAGCAACGACACGGAAAAAAGTCTAGGCAGGTGTGGTGGCGCACGCTTGTAATCCCAGCACTTGGGATGCTGAGACAGGAGGATCACAGGTTCAAAACCAGCCTCAGCAACTAAGTGAGGCTGTCAGCAACTTAGCGAGACCCTGTTTCCAAATAAGAAAAAAAAATAAAATAGAGCTAAGGGTGTAGCCTGGAGATAGAAGGCTCCTGGGTTCCATTCCCAGTACCACACACACACACACACACACACACACACACACACACACACACACACAAAATAAATTAAAAAAAATCTGTACATGTTTAGTAGATGCAATTTTTTTTTTTTTTTTTGTACTGGGGATTGAACCCAGAGGCATTCTACCTCTGGGCTACACTACCAGCCCTTTTTATTTTTTTGAAACAAGGTTTTACTAAGTTGCTGAGAGCCTCACTAAATTGCTGAGGCTGGTCTCAAACCTGCAATCCTTCTGTCTCAGCCTTCCAAATATTAAAAAACATTTTCAACCCACGGTTGGTTGAATCTGTGGATCTGGAACCCATGGATACCGAGGGCCGACCATATACACACATGTATATATGTATATGTGTGTGTACACATACATATGTACATGCCTATCCATAAAAATATGTAATATATACCATCACATGTGAAATCCAAATCACCCGAACTTTTAATAAATATGTAACTGCACATGTAGTTTGTTTTTGGTTTTTGATTTGTGGTACTGGCGATGGAACCCAGGGGCATTCTACCTCTGAGCTACACCCCCAGCCCTATTTTTTATTCTTTATTTTGAAACAGATTCTCACTAAGTTGTGGAGGGCCTCACTAAGTAGCTGAGGCTGGCGGCGAACCTGCGATCCTCCTGTCTCAGCCTCTCAAGTACTGGGATTACAAGCGTATATACCACTATGCCCGACTGCATATGTAGTTTTAAAGCTGCTAATGTTCAAGTGACAGACCCAGAATCACCCTGCTGCCCCCGTGCCCTCAGAAGCTTCTGCCTCCACGTTTGTTCATGGAAGATACAAAGATGGGACCTCAACAGGCATGTAAAGCAACAGGTACCCAGTGAGGACACAGGAAGGGCTGTGCAGCCCCCTCCTCTGTGCAGAGTATGTGGGATGGGTGAGCACGGGCCAGAGCACGGGCCAAACCACTAATACCAGAAAAGATGGCTGACAGAGAGTCAAAAGAGCTCTTCTCTTCAAACTGTTAGACCATTCATCAGGGCAGGACTGAGAACTATTCGGGTTCTTGGGAACTGGAACTAAGGTAGGAGTTGTCAGCTTTTGATCTGATGCCCATCCCAGAGCTGCTTAAGAGATTTAGACTAACCACTGCCTCATGAACAGACTTTGACTATCTATGCTTCCTGACCAACTATGATGGGGAAAGGGATGAAAAGCACACCTTTGGCCAATGGTATGGTAGTCTCCAGGGAGTGTCTGTACCTGTATGTCCATAAGCTGTGCAGCTGATTTTCCTTGGAGGCACAAGGCTTGGGCAACAAATGCATGCAGGTCTTCTAGGCAGAGAGTATCCACCTGCAAGGAACAAAGGAAGGCCAGTATTAGGTTGCATAAAAATGGCAATATTTCTGTAAATGATCTCTCAGTTACCAAAACATACATACATGCGCACACACACAGGAACATTCAGATGTGCACACAGGTGCAGAGAGGCATACTTAGGAGCACATAGGCACAGACACAAAAACATAGGTACACATACAGATGCACACACATATATGCACAGGAATACATTAGAACACAAAGGTGCATACACAGATGCACATAAATGCACACCCAGAAACACATAGGTGCACACACAGGAACACACATAGGTGCACAGAAATATATAAGAACACAAAGGTACACACACAAGAACGCACAGGAGCACACAAAGGTGCACATGCAGAACACATGCAGGTACATATACAAGAACACATAGGTGCACACATGGGAACATATACAGGAACACACAGGTAGGTTCACATGCACACCCATGTACAGTGCACCAGATCCCCGAGCAGCAGACAAAATGTGCACTGGAAAAGCAGCCTCTCCCCTCACCATCCATGACCCCCGGCTATAGAACTTTTTACAGTGTCCTTAGCTATATACACAATTCACAGGCCAAGCTGGACAGGGGAGCCTGGATTCCCAGCAAGTTTCCTTTCTAGCAAAGTAGAAAGGAATGTCTGGGAATAATCAGGAGTTATCAACCTCCTGATTATTAGAGCAATACAGGTGATCTAATATCTTTGTGCAAATATAGCACAGAGCAAAAAATTTAAATTTCCAGACAGAGGAGCCAAAGCTAGGTTGTGCTGGGATGATCAGGCTGGGGGAACATCCACCTTCAACAACCCTTGATGGAAGTTGTGTTTTGGGGTTCCAGTTTAAAGTAAACCAGAGTCCCTCCCATAGTAGGAGCTCTCCCATTCATCATAGACTCAGAGGTCTAACAAAAGTGCGAGAGAAACAAGGGAAAAAGTGGGACAGAGCGGGAACAGCGGGGTCTCAAGTAAGTTATGGAGATGAAGAGGCCTGGAGAGCAGAGACAGACCATGCCTCTGCCCTTCTCCTGCCTTGTACACTCAGAAGGCCGCCAGTGGGCTCAGCCACCACATCCGCCATTCAGCCAGAAGCACTGCAGTACTCAGTTACCAAGTGATCCCAGCACCACCCAAGAGCACAAGAGCTCTTTCCAGATAGGGAGGAGCAGAGTGGTAAAGAATAGAACATCGGCAACCTATAGGTGACAATTTAACTGATCCCTTCTGGAAAATAAGAGTGCTAGTGTATCTACTCCACATAAAATCACCCACTACAAACTAGAAAGACCATTTGTTAGTGACTCCTGCTGGCCCTAACCTTGAAATCCCCTGGGAAGATTCTGCAGAGTGCTTCGAGTAGGCACGACCCCACCCAGGCAGACACACAGATGGCCCTGAGATCTGAGGTACTCTTACAGACCCATCACTATCCCATTCCATGCTTGTTTCAACAGGTGTCATCTTTATACAAATGACAGCAATTCTGATTACTTGGGGGAGGGAGGTATCTGTAAACATATAGGACTCATGACCAAGGAAAAAATCCCAATCTTAGAAGACCCAGCACCGAGTGTTTTTTAAATCCATAAACTCCTATTTCTTTGTTTAGACTCAGGTTTGCTGGTATGCAATTCTACTTCTTGTCACAGTGACTTATGAAGAAGCCTCTGAGAAAAGCATTCCTCTAAATGAGTCATTTCCTCACAGTAACCAGCTTTTCACATTTACCTCCACATCTGTAGCTAACAAGTCCAAAACACAACAGAGGTTGCCAGATTCTTAGCAACATCCAATTTTTAGACTTTTGATAATGGTTATCACATTGTAAAGTCTCTGTCCTGCTACAGATTATATAGAATGTGCATCATTTCTAGAATATAAGTTTACCCTCCAGAGGATTTTCTCAGACTGGTTCTAGGTCTATGCTGCTGTTAACAGGGAGGTTGGCCCTGATGGAGTATTCAGTTTCCCCAGTTTTCACACTCTGAGCATCAGGCAATTTCATCCCATGTCACATCAGAATGTTACACTTACGCTGCTGTATAAAACGTTACAACGTTACAACTTTATATGTTCACAAGGTTATCTTCCTAGTTTACTAGTTCTCAGAATCACCATCCCTGGGAATGAAAGAACAGTGCCTTCCCCACCCAAACAGACACCACTTGGCTCGTCCATTTGCTCATTTCTAATTGTAAAAAGTCCTGACTTAACATCTCCTTTGAAGTTTGAAGTCAAACTGCCACATCTACTTGAGTTGATGTGCACTGAAGATATTCTACTTAAGAAGCCACTGTCAACAGGAAAAGGCAAGGTGGAAATTTCCTTCCTGATGCTTGTTTTACTTCAGGTTTACATAAAACAGAGATGTGAAGCTGTGCTCTGGGTGCTGCCCGAAGTAGATTGTAGTAACTGACAATCACTTGCACGATGAACAAGAGCAGGAGAGCTACGTCCAATAACTACGGATGGCTCCACAAGCCACCTCCACTGCTGGAGACCGCAGTTCAACGTGTATGCCCCAGGAGTGTGGGCACAATGGCATTCTTGTCGTTCTGCACACAACGCTGAAAGCAAAACACTCATTTCATGGTGAGAAAACTCCACTCTGGCTAACTACCTCTTCCCAATTCCCACTATGGCTCAACTTCAACCACAGACACCTGCTGATTAATAAATAATGGATGGAAAAAAGTAACCAATAATAGATAAATGAATAGTTAAAATGTACTACCAAAAGATATGTGTCTTAACACTATTACAAAATTCCTGCCATCCTATATTAATTTATACTTTGCTAAGTCTTGCACAAATAAAGTACTCTACTCAACACAGTAATGCCAAAACTAGTTTATACGAGTGAATAGGAAACCAATAATGAAGAACTATTTAACCATACATTTCTACAAAATGCAAAGTGTAGAGTCAGCTACAAAATAGGCAGAATCAAGAAGACACTTAGAAAGGAAAAGTCAGTGTACAGATGGGATTCCACAATAGGGTAAATTTCTCAAACACAACCAATAACTATACAACATTCCACTCCAGGCAAGTGAAAAATAAATGGGTATGCCTGACAGGGTCTATGTGGTTGGTGAGAGTCACCTCGGGCTACAGAAGAGACACATGCCAAGAGCCGCCAGACACTTGTCTTAAAACAAGTGCGGAGAAGGGGTAAGAAGGTGACAAGCAGAGAAAGAAGTGATCTACTAAGGTGCCCAACATTATCATGAATGTAGAAATTACCAACAAGCAAAATCTTTTAATTGCCCTTTGTGATTTTCTTATATAAATTAAGTGTAAAATTAATGAAGAAGAAACAGACCAACTTGTTGAGTAACACTAAGATGAAAGATCTGGTACTGAAATTCTTACAGCGTAGTCTGTAGACCTGAAGGACACCAATGATGAGGATAACGAAGACGTGACTAGACATTTTCAGGTTTTCCAGAATGTGACTGCCCAATAACCCTGGGAGGCAGCTCTATTATTTACTTTACAGATAAAGAAAGGAAGGTAAGTGCTCAGCAAACATGTTTGCACGAAGGGATGAACATGGCCTAGGGTCATGGAAGGGATCTGCCCAGAGTGACCCAGGGGAAGCCAGGCCTGTAGTCAGTCCCTTCTCACCACTCCAGGCTCAGGAGCAGGAGCCATCCCAACCACATGAGGACAAGGGGCACAGCAGGGCCCGGCAACCTGAGGAGTTTAGCCAAAGCAAGACAGGTTCCCACCCCTGCACGATTTCTGAAGCCTCTGTATTCTTGTAGGCATCACAACTGAGTTTAACAGAGCAGATGGGGCTCTTGGTCGCATTTTACCACAGGGCCTTCTTGTTTTAGAGCATCTCAAAGGGCTAATAATGCTCCATGGACCAGATACTGGGAAAAGGTAACCCCAGGACCAGCCCATGGCAACACCCACAGCATCCCAGAAAAGACAGGGCCAGAGGTGAAGAGCAGCTGCAGTCACAGGAACAGAACTCAACATTACCTGAACAAAGAGGTAGGTCAAGAGGCAGCATAGAGCTCTCAGTGGGCTTTCAACAGCCTGCAGCTCTTCTCTAGAGGAGGAAAGGTTGAAACAGGCTAGGAGTGTGTCCAAGCGCTGGATCTGCACTGCTGGCTCTTGGTTCAGCCACAATGTTTTCAGACTAGGCATTCCCCCTAGTTTAAAAAGAAAAAAAAAAGGTCAACTTACCATTATCCTTTGCAGTACCAAATTACTAATCTCTTCCCTTCCTGATATACTTGAGGCCTCAAACCTTTAAAGAACTAAAACACAAACATGAACATAGCTTCCTGGCTTAAAAGAAAACAAAACCTAAAGGACCAACATACAGATTTCAGTTAAAATGTTCTTCTTTTTAATGGCTAAATTTGAAGGAAACTGGTGGCTTTCACTCCTACTGTTAGAAACACTTCTCAGAACAGACGCCAATGCAGAACTCGAGGATGGGGACAAAGGGCTGCTGCACTGAGACAGCATAGCCATGACGGTGTGCTCCTTAGAAACGCCACCGCCCACCCCGCAGTCAGCTCTAACGCCTCCAGATCAGTGTTTTCAAATGTTCATGTGCAAAAGAACCAGCTGCAGAGACTGTGAAACACATTTTCCTGGGACTTTCTGATTTGAAAGTGGAGGTGCATACTAGGGAGTCTGCAGCTTTCTGAGTTGCTGGGATTACAGGTGTGCCACCACACCTGAGAGTCTCATTTTAACAGTCCACAAGATGGGATGGGATAGGATGCAGGCATCTTTAGACCTCACATTTTGGAAGCACTTCCCTAAAGCTAGTAGAGAAACAGTAATTCCTAAAATGTAATTTTTAGTGTTTCACTTCTATATTTTGTACATACATTTAAGTTATTAAAGGCAAAAGAAACTTTCTTGTTTGCTTAAATCAGGACAAAAAGCAGTGAATCTGGGTGCAGTACAGTGGCTACGGGAGGCTCTCCTTCCATCCTAAGCAAACAGCAAGGTGCCACTGAGCAGCCTCAAACAGCACCTCCCCGTTCCCCCACAGCTGGCAGTTGATAGTCTGTCAGGGCCACTGGCCGCATAACATATGCCAAAACACAGGGACGGCCAGTGTGAAATGTCCCACACATTTACCAAGACACAAAAGCCGCTAGCCAAATGGTGCCAGAAGCCAAGGGCACAAGAGGTAATCCTCATTCTTTGTTCCTCACAGCACCATTCGCTGTCCTCAGTGGTACATTTCCCACTGTCAGAAGTGAAGGAAATCACTTGCATTTTTGTTCTTTTTCTTTCTTGGCGGTGCTGGGGATTGAATCCAGGGCCTACACGTATGAGGCGAGGGCTCTACCATGGAGCTACACCCAGCCCAAGTCATTTGCATTTTTAAAAAGGTTGAAGTGTTCCCTCCACTAGAGAAGCTTTTTCAGTAATTTTAGAGGAAAAAAATTTCTCTCAAGAAAATGCTAAAGATAATTAAGACACCCATGGCCCAAGACCATCACAGGTGTTGGCAAGAAAGGCTCAGGAACACACTTCAAGGGAACCACTGTTTAAGATTGGCCTTCTGCCTGTTTCCAGACAGCAGCAAGCCAAAAATCCTTTCCAGTTTTAACTGGATCAAAGAAAACTACAATTTCCTAATGCAAGAAATTATATGAATTTCCAATTTCAACATCCACTAGCAGCTTCACTGTAGCACTGCCATGCTCATTTGTGTGCAGAACATCTATACGCAGATTTCCAAGGTCAGAGAGGCAGGACCTATCCAGGAGGGTGGTAGCAGCCTGGTGCAAGGGAGGGACAGTGAATAAAATAAGGGAATGGTGGAAGTGCCCAAGGGGGAGTTGAGTAATTTTTTTTCTGAGAAGGGGGCAGTAAGCCAGTAAGTTTGGGAATCTATGGTTTACAGTGACTTCCACATTCAATAGCAGAAGTAGGAACAAAAAGCACAGGGCCTGCAGAGCTTACCATATTTGCTACCTGATCCTTTGAAGAAAAGCTTTGCTAACCTCTATCTAAGGGGAATAATGAATCTTTCATTAAAGTACTTAGAAAACATTTTTATGATTATAAATGTCAAACATTATAAACATTTTTAAAAAGTAGAAAAGCATGAAGAAAAGGAAAATAATTTACAACCTCCCACCCAGATAGTACCATATTTTGGAACACTGCTTCTAGTCCTTTTTCAATGTGTATAAAGCATTTGTGAACATAGCTGAGAGGCGAAATCCCATCACAGCAGAGAGAGGGACAGTGGAGGTTTCACCTGTGTTTCCTCTGCTTACATACAGAAGTTTAATATAAACTGGAGGTTCATGAAGCACATTTAGAATCAAGTACAGTAGAAGCAATGAATGAGATTTCCTGAATGAATGAGTGACAGTGCTTTCTCCTGGCCCGTTATTCATTCCCTCCAGGGACAAACTGCAAGAAAGGGCCTTAGATGTTTGGGTAAGGTTTTCAAGTGCCTAAAAAAAGGAGAGAAAAACACATAAATCCAGTAAATTCCTGACCAGCTTTTGAAGTTCACCTCTTGTCATAAAAGCCTCTGCAAAGGCTGACATCCTCAGTGCTGAAGATGCACATGGGGATGAAAGATGCCGTGCCAGCCCTCAGAGAACTCAGCCCAAGGGAATACATGGGAGCTGGCCAAATAACTACACTGATCCAACGTGGGGATGCCATGAAGAAGGAGGTGAGCTGAGGCTTAAGAGAGAGAGAAACTGGCTAAGATGAAGGAGAGCATTCAGGGAAGGGAAACTCATCTGCAAAGGTCTTTATTCTAAGAGCAACAAAGGAAACTAAGGGTGAGCCCAAAGAAATGCCATAATCAAATCTATGCTTGAAAGAGTACTCTGGCTACAGTGTCTGAACTGACTGGAGGAACATCGAGAGGGAATTGGAAGAGGGCAGGGTGGTGTGGGTGGGAAGCAGCAGGTGGATCTCGGGTGGATCCTGGAGGATCTCGGGTGGATCCTGGAGATGCCGTGGAGGAGAGCGATTCTGGATGCATATGCATATGGACCAGAAGGTAGGTGGTGATATCCACTGCAGTGCAAAATGATACTAGTTTAAAGCATGGCTCTGCAGTGGGGCCACAGAGAAACTAGTAGAGAACCCAGAACTTAGAGGTCAATGCACATGAATGACAGAATGATTTCTTCAGCTTTCAGCCTTCAGAGGTTGTGACACATTAGTGACATATCAGTGAACAAAACAGCTGGCAAATAACTTACGGAATTGACAGGTTCTAGCTTAACAGCCACAGTATCATCTGGGAACTTAGAAGTACAAAATCTCGGGCCCTATCGCACCATCCTTGATTAGAAACATAGGGGTTGGGGAACAATCATGTTTTAATACAGGGGCCAGGAGATTCCTATACACACCAAGTCTGAATGCCACTCAGTACCCTTCAACAGAAAGGCTAAAAGAATCACACAGACAAAAAAGAGTAACTTACCAATAATAAAGAAATTAGTCCCTGAGGAACCTAATGATTAAACAGATTATAGAAAACCACCAAAGTGAGAAACCATGCCCATATAAGTCTTTTAATATCAGAGAATTTTAAACCCAAATTCAATCAATAATTTGCTTAGTCAAGAAACACTGAATGCCTATGTAGACATGAATGTAGGTGACAAGGTATCTCCACAGAGACGCTGTGGATTGGCTCCAGTTGAAGTTTGCACATTCCAAAGCTCCTGCTGGCTGATGCTACAAGCAGAATATCTCCAGAACATGTGGAATCCTATGGTGACTACAAAAAGGCCTTAGTTACAAGAATATTTCTTTTCCTAAATACAGTAAAATGTCAGTTCCTCCTGCCATACGGAGATTTACTTCTCCTTTGATAGATTTCTAGTTACTATCTTCACCATAGTGGGCTATGAGTTTTATTGAAGGACCATTTAGATTAATTCCCTTTTAGAGTAAGCTACTTTAAGAAAAATGGTTAACTCTGGTGTGATGACTCCAGACTACAAAATGAAAGGAAACTTAGTAATTTCAGTATAAAAGAAGAACACTCTGACCAGAATCGGAGGGCAAATCAGTGCAGATGAGAGTGGCTCAAACTACCTGGTGTGGAAGAGAACTATGCACTTGAACTCATACTCTCACACATACTCATTCACACACACACAGTCACATGTGCCCACACAAACTCAGACGCATACTCACTCAGACACATAAACTGAGTCACACTATTATGCACACATGCACACCCTCAGATGCATACTCTTACACACACTCATACTCACACATACACAATAATCACATACTCATTCACACATGTGCACACACTCTCAGACATGTACTCATTCACACTCTTATTCACCCACATACATGCACACAACACATACTTTTATTCACTCACACTCTCATTCTTGCACATGCATATACACTGACATACTCATTCACATGTGCAAGCACACTCACATACTTACCATCATTCACATATACTCATTAACACATGTGCATGCCCACATGCTGACATACTCATTCACAGATGCACTCTCATTCACATATATATGTGCAAGCTGATGTGCACACTCACGCACATGATCAGTCACACACTCTTGCTCGTTCACATATGGCTTGCACACACACTCATTCACACATGCATGCACATGCACACATACCCACACCTCACATACATCCTCATTCACATTCACTCTCAGACATGTACACACATTCACACATGTGTACACTCTCACAGACACACAACTCTGGCACACACACTCTCGTCCTCACTCATACACTCACCTAAGTTGTGGGGAAAGAGAGCCTGTTGAGGAAGACCAGACAGGTCCTTCTACCTCAGCCCTGGCCATGGGCAGCTGAGACACTTCCAATAAGAATTCAGAGATTGAACAAGCAGACACTCTGGTGTCCAGGTCACAACTAAAACATGTTGGCTTCAAAAACCTCATTACATAACTTGGTGAGAGTTGCTGTGTGAACAGAGGAAAGAGAGCCTTGGAGCTTTTCAGGAAGGATGGAGTCCAGAGGCAGGAGAAACACCTCTGGGACTTGACCCAGGGAGGGTGTGCCCAAGCCTCACTGGCAACAAAATGACACTCTCCATGTTTTGTCAGCTGCTAGCACAGACATGCTGGATGCCAAGCCACAGGCACTTCTGTGTGCCCTTCTAGAAAGAAATAAGTGCTTTAATGGCTGCTTTGTTTGTTTTTAGTTATCTTATGGTTATATTCTTTATAATATTCCTAGGGCAGAAAAAGTTATATTCCTTATATAACCTTATATAAGGTTACATTCGTTATATTATAATATTCCTAGGGCAGAAAAAAAGCCCACATAATTGTCTGGCTTGTGTCCACTCAGGATGAGATATGAAACTCCTCGAATTGTATATATCTTATATCTCAAGTTCACATGTGAAGATTTTAATTCACAAGTTCAATTTAAGTAAATACTCATTTAGCATTTTCTGAGGTTAGAGCATTCCTGGTCAAAAAGAAATAAGTAAATAAAAACCCCTGACTACTCACATACAAAACAAATGCTTAGTTAAACTTCAACCACCTGTTTATAATAAGCAAAGAATTCATTCAGATGTAAGTAGAGTAGATTTTGTTGTTATCTCAATGTACTCAAGTCTATGTGCTGTAGTTGGCATTTAAAATATCCCCCAAAGCTCATGTGTTAAGCAATGCAACTGGGTTTGGAGGCAGGGCATGGATGCAAAGGTGGGTCACTAGGGAGGGGGGCTGGCCTTGGGGAATATGTCTGTTCCTTGCCCCTCTCCCTCTCTGCCAAACCCTAAAGCCCTGATGCTGTGGTTCCTGCCTTGGAGCAGGCTGATTAAGATAGACCTCTGAAATCCTAAGCCCTAAATAAACCTTTCTTCCTCTAAGTTGTGCTTGTCAGGTATTTTAGTCAGAGACCAAAAAAAAAAAGCTGACTAAGACAGAAATTGGTACTAGGAATGGGGTTGGACTGTGACTAACCTAACATTGTTGTTTGGAAAACTTTGGAACTGGTTTGTGAAAGGAATTTGGAAATGCCAGAATGCTGACAGAAATGCGGATGGTAGAGACTATGGTCGTGAGATTTCAGAGGAAAGGAGAGCCCACACGTGTCACATTCTGGCAAAGAACTTGTCTATATTTTGCCTTTGTCCTGAGACTTTCTATGGCTGAATTTAAAAGTGACAAACTAATTAACCTGGTAAAGGAACTTTCAAAGGAGCAGAACATTCAGAAAATTGCATGGTTATCACTGTCTACTTTTAGTCAGTTGTACCATGAAAATCAGATTATAAAAATTTGCAGATTATAAAAATTTTGGCAAGAAAAGCATGTGTGAAATTGAGACCAAGAAAGATGTCCTTGCTAAAAAGGGGTAAGTACTTTACACAGAGACAAAAGAAAGAACGCAGCAAGGGCAGTTCAGGAATTAGCAAGACTCTACCCACTGCAGGTCCAAGGAGTGCAACCATGGGAACTTGTTTGAAAAAGGCTGCTTTGATAAGAGCACCATACTGAGCCACCCAGGCTGCCACAGCCCTGGTTCAGAGGAGAGTTTGGACTTTTGAGCAATGTTGGGACTATTAAGACCACAGTAGATGGTCCTAGTCCATTTTGTAGATGGACTAAATATATTTTGCATTGTGAGATGGCCATGAGCTTTTGGGGGCCAGAGTGGAATGTTTTTAATAGTTTGGATTTAAAATGTCCCTCCAAAACTCATGTGTTAAGTGCTGCATCTACGTTCAGAGGCAGGCCATGGCTGGAGAAGGGGGCCATTTGGTTGGGGACATGGCATTGGGAACTGTGCCTCTTGCCCTGCTACTCCCTCTCTGCTTCCCAGACCCAGTGAACTGAGGATGGTTTTTCTTCCTCCACCATGCCCTAATGTCCTGCTTCCTTGGTTCCTGCCTTGGGGCAGGCTGATTACAGACAAACCTTTGAAATCATGCTATCCTGTAGAATCCCAGTGAGCCCTATATAAACCTTTCTTCCTCCAAGTTTTTCTTGTCAAGTATTTTGGTCATAGCAATGAGAAAGTTCACTAAAAACACTATACTTACATGAGTAAGATGTCTAATTTCACACTTGGAAAAAGACACTATTACACTGCTTCTACCTAACACATTCAAAATACAGTGGTGGTGGCTATAAAAAAGTATGCACTGTAGCTGGGTATGGTGGCACATGCCTGTAATCCCAGTACTTGGAAGGCAGAGTCAGGAGGATGCCAGGATTAAGACCAGTCTCAGCAACTTAGTAAGACCCTGTTTCAAAATAAAAATAGGGCTGAGGTGTGTAGCTCAGAGGTAAAATGCCCAGTTTTTCACCAAAAAAGAAAAGAGTATGCAGTGGAAAATGCAACCCTTGTCTTAGGCTCTAATGTTTATCTGTAACACATTTACTTGACAAGGCTACACTATTTTTATAAATGAGAGGGAAGCCACTCTTGATATTCTAATCCATTTATCTTGGTCCACGATGATCCAGGGAGTTAGAGACTAGCCAGCACATTAGTAGTGTCGTAGCAAGCATGCGCGCACGTACGTGCAGGAGCCTTCAAGACCTGTTTAGACTGTTTAAACTGTATGCTTTAAGTATCAGGATAAAAGCCTTTAACAGTAAATGTAAATAAGAAACACGCCGAAACAAGAAAATACACTGCTATCATTTGAGAGCAAGCAACAGAATGAGTCAAATA
Organism: Glis glis; assembly: GCA_004027185.1. NCBI lineage: Eukaryota > Metazoa > Chordata > Mammalia > Rodentia > Gliridae > Glis > Glis glis. The sequence goes on along the minus strand of PVJS01012281.1, from coordinate 28,265 downwards.
GAGTTCTTTGAAATGTATGACTGGACCTCCTTTCATGTTGTAAGAGAATTCTAAGATGTTCTGCAAGCCTCTAGTAGGTCAGAAGCCCTTATAAGCAAGAAATACTAAGCTTACTGACTGACTGATGAATAGCACTTAACAGTTATTCATGGCAGACAAGCTATCAATTAGATGTGTGCATCAGTTTTCCCAAGTTTCTGAAATAAAGACATGTGTATAGAATAAAAAATCACCTGTACTCTGTCTAAAGAGGAACCTCCAGTTTTGGAGACAGACAGGGCTATTCAAGACTCACTCCCTCAGCATGCAAAAAGTTAGCAAGGTGGGAAGAAGCAGGAGTACAGGGCAGGGTGAGGTGCAGTAAAGACAGCATAACTCAAGTTGGGGGCAGGAAGTTAAATTCCAAGGCATCCCTTCTTATACTATCAGAAACATCACTTTTCACATTATGTTGCAAAGTAAGTGAAACAAGTGTACATCCTTTGCACATAATGATGGGGAACACAGATGGGAATCCCTGCACATGAATGAGCTCCCCAAATAAAGCAGACCAGTACCTTGGGCCACTTGAAGGGCCAGTGTACCAAAGTACCATAGACTAGGCAGCTTGCAACAACAGGTTCTGGAGGCTGGAAGTCCCAGGTCAAGGCACCAGCATGGTTGTTGTCTGTGAGGGCCTGTCTCCTGTTGAACAGACGCGCTTCTTGCTGGTCCTCACATGGGAGAATAGGCCAGGCAGCTCTCTGTGACATTTTGTGTAAGGACATGAGTCCTACCTAATCACGTACTGTTTTAGTCAGCTTGTTCATCTGTGACCAAAACACCTGACAAAAACTTAAGAAGAGAAAAGGTTGATTTAGCTCACAGATTCAGAGGTTCAATCCATGGTCAGCAGGCTCCAAGGCAGAAGCAACACAGCAGCCACATATGGCAGAGGAAAGCTACCTGATTCATAGTAGCTAGGAGGCTGAAAGAAACAGCCAGAGGAAGGGACCAGGGACATATATAGCACCCAAGACCACACTACCAGGGACCTACCTCCTCTAGCCACACCCTATCTTGCCTACATTACCACCCAGTAAGTCCAATCAAATTATTAATCCATGAATGGATGTATCCACTGATCAGATGAGAGCCCTGATTCAATTATTTCACCTCTGAACATCTGTGCATGACTAATACATGAGCTTTTCCAGGGGACAGTATATATTCAAACCATAACACCTACTAACTTCCCAAAGGCGCCACTTCCTGATACCACTACATTAATGATTAGGGTTTCAATGTATACCTTTGGAGGATACAAACATTCAAACCATAGCAACCAGGAATGAAACTTCTTTTTCTGCTTCCTGGCTGGTCAATTTTAGTTCCTTTCTCTTTTTAATCTTTAAGGAATATCTATAATTTTTTTCTGCAATATTCTGCCCATCTTCCACTTTGCTGAAAAATATCTGTAATCTTTTTATTTTTACCATTCAATAAGGCAAGCATTAAATCACATGTGCTGTTAGAGGAAAAGTTCTTTAAAAACAACAGAACAGTGGCGACTTCCTGAAAAGCACAGCTTAACTTAGGAGGTCAGCCCACCTGTAACTACCTCTGAAGAACAAATTTCCAGACCCTAGCAGCATTGCCATCTGCCTGGCTTGGAAGCATGGCAGGCTCTCCTGACAGTGAGAGAAAGGTCAGCCACTGACAGGGCTCTGCCGGGGCACAAAAGAGCAAGAACACCTGTGACAGGAAACTGACACTCTGCCTGCATGCTGGTCTAAAATCACTTTGCAATTTTCCTCAGGGCTCTGAAAAAGCATTTAAATTTAAAATCTTGTCTCCTTACTGACCATCACTAACATAAATATAAACAGAGACAAGTTATTTATCTGAATCCTGTCTCTAGCCTGCTAGCCATGGAGCACATGCGAGTCTGAGCCATGGCCCCCAGCACTGCGTGCATCAGCTCTGCAGCTCCAGGTGCTACAGAGAATGTTTTCAAGAGCACCTGAAGGGGGGACTCTCTGATACTTACCTGATTTACAGGGCTTAATAAAACATCACATAGAGTGGTCCTTAAAATTAACTTATGGTATGATAAACAAAGAAATATTCTCTTTAATTCAAGCAATGAAGAGAACTGTAATAATCTTTTTCCATGTTACTTTTGGAAAGATATTATAAGATGGCAATTATTTATATAAAGAAGTATTTTTCGCAAAATTATTATGGCTATCCTATACAAAAAACAATCCTTGTTGCTGTAAAAACAAATGTCAATGCACTTTTATTTTGTGTTAACTGCTTTTTTTAGGATTGAGTCTATCATGAATGAATAGAATAAGGAACTATTCCTTACAACAATTTTTTTCAACTTCCCTCCTAGTACAATTCCACTTATTAAAAAAGACATGCCGGGCGTGGTGGCGCACGCTTGTAATCCCAGTACTTTGGGAGGTGGAGACCAGAGGATCCGGGTTCGCGGCCAGCCTCAGCTCTCGCTCTCTCTCTCTCTCTCTCTCTCTCTCTCTGTCTCTCTCTCTCTCTCTTTCTCTCTACCTAGTGAGGGCCTCCGCAGCTTCGTGAGACCCGGTTTCAAAATAAAGTATAAAAAAATAGGGCCGGGGGTGTAGCGCAGAGGTAGAACGCCCCTGGGTTCAATCCCTGGTACCGCAAAAAAAAAAAAAAAGACATTTGCAGTACTCAGATCTTTATTTGGTAAAATACACGCTCATGGAATTAAAAAACCAGTAACATCAGAGAATTTAATGCATATGAAAATGGAACACTGAAATTTTTGAAAAATACTTGTTCTTTGAACCAAGAATATGGGCCACCAAAAATAAACTCTAAAACCCACCCTCCTCCTCTTAGCCATCCATGTGTAGGACTCACCCTAACTGCCAGATACTCCTGACCACATTCAGATACTGAGAACTCGCAGGAAGAATGGCCTTTGTCTTTCCTTCCCTCTCACTATACTCCAAGGTACCAATCATAAAAAGAAAACTTACTTTTCCAGATGCAATAACCCTCCTTTATCTCCCCTTTCCAGTTGTACTCAAGAGCTGATCCAAACAGAGCATCACTGGGGTGTCTGGCAGGGCAAGGGCAGCAGTGGCCTCTGACCACAACCCCATGTTTGTTCTCTTCCTGCTCTGGGCCTTAAGCAAGAGTAGGCAGAGGCAGAGGCATGCAGCAACTGCCCAGGGCTCTGTCCCTCATCATTTTAGCACCTCACCAGATAGACACATCTGTCTTGGGCCAAGGGTCAAAATGAAAATCAGTCCATGGGCAACTCTGGAAAAATGCTTGCACTGTGGATTAATTATTGGACTAATATCCTACAATAAACAGATTCCAGCTGTCTATACCTGGAACAGACATCTGCAGAGGCCTGACAAGGTCCGGGTGCTTCAGCGGGTTCCCAGGGTACACGAACCACTCCTTGACAGCTGGGCAAACGCTGGTGTCATCTGAGGAAAGACAGCAGGTCAGCAGGTGCAGGAGAACCATTCATCTCTGAGCAACTTCTGCCTCACCAGTGGCCCCTTACCCAAGGAACTGCGAGTGACCACAGGCAGCAACAGCTCTTCCCACCTCCAGCCGAAGGGTACCCACGCATTCCAAGGAGAGCCAGACCTCTGGAGTGCTCAACAAGTCCCATGAGGGCCTCCCTCCCTCCCTCTCCTCTACTCTCACACCGGTGCAGAAACACTGAGAGAAAACTGCTGCAACAGGAAAGTCCTTTCTGGTCTTGAACTTACTACATTACGCCACAATCAAAACTATTACATTAGACTATTCAAAAAGCTGGTAGCAATAATCTAGAACAAAGGTACTTCTGCATGTTGGATGAATAATTGCCATCAAGAATTCAGTCTGACCTTGACTCTTCTCTTTACTCAGCAAAGCCAAGGTGAAAGGAAGACTTTCTCAGCATTCTCACTAGGCTGCCCTGAAGCCATCAGGTGTCAGCAGGGGCAAGGAGTCTGGCTCCACGCATGTCCCCACCCACCTTCCCTCCTGGCGTCCCATCCTGAGAACTCTCTGCACTCACTGGGCCTTCTGTCTCCTGAGCCTCCTATCTGAGCACCTGTGTTTGAGTCCCTAAGACTCCACATCCTTCTGTAGCTGCTGTTTCTCTCTTGCCTTCAAAGCCAACTCCCTAGCTTACTCCCTCTATTACCTGGTCTGGCTTTGGCCCACACCGCTCCACCATGATGGTGCTGCCAGTACGTCATGACTTCTGGGCTATGAAACCCAAGAGACGCTGTTTTGTCCCTATGTCCCTGAGTTCTCTGCATTGGCCCCAGCCTATCAACATCCATGTCCCTCCTGGGCTTCTCCCTACCTAGTCTCCTCCTTTCCTTTGTGAAGCTGCTCTCTTCCTGCCCATCCCTAAACGCTAGCATTCCTTGGGTTAGAGCCGGCCCTGGTGACACCCAGAGTCCCACCCCAGGCATCCAGGTCTCCAGTCCATGCCTCCTTGAGCTCTGAACACCTACACTAGGAACACAGCACCAGCTGGCACTAACTGGTCCCTGCGGCAGACACATGTCCCCCACTTTCTCACAGAATCCTTACGACCTTACATGAGGTAGTACTCTTACCATTCCATAACACACAAAAGGAGCAGAAGGCCAGAGCAATAAACACTGCTGCCTATCTACTTAGCAGGCCTAGGACGAGCCCAGTGGACCTCTCCACTATGCCACACTTCTACTCACAGAGGCCCATACACACTTCTTCCTACCCACTCCCTATCTTGGGGTGGTGCTGTAGCGCAGGGCCCTCCACACACCCTCTCTCATCTGCTCTGTCTTCTTGGTCATGGCACTTCTAGCACCCAGACATGCACACCACTACTCGTGGCCGTGCCTTTCCCTACCCACATACCCTCTGGCCTGGCAAGAGAGCGCTCCTTGAAACTTGCCAAATACTGGCAGGCTGTCTCCTGCCCAGACCAGTCACAACAGTCCTATTCTCAGCCAAGCCCACCTCTACTGTAAACAGAGGGAGACTTTTTGTTTTGCCTCTTTCTTTTTTTTTGGTGGTACTGCGGATTGAACCCAGCGGCATTCTACCTCTGAGCTACAGCCCCCAGCCCTTTTATTTTGAAACAGGGTCTCATTAAGTTGCTGAGGGTCTCGCTAAATTGCTGAGGCTAGCCTCAAACCTGCAATCCTCCTGTCTCAGCATCCTAAATACTGGGATTACAGACCTACACCACCACACCCAGCTTGTTTTTACTTTATGTGTGTAGGGGAGATGGGGTACTAGGAATTGAACCCAGGGGCATTCTACCTCTGAGCTATACCCCCAGCCCTTTTTATTTTGAAACAGAGTATCACTAAGTTGCTGAAGCTGGTCTCAAACCTGCCATCGTCCTGTCTCAGCCTCCCAAGTAATGGGATTACAGGCCTGTGCCACCATACCTGGCTTCTTTTTGCTTTTTAAAAAGGAAAACTTAAGCCAGGCGTGGTGGTGCACGCCTGTAATCCCAGTACTTGGGAGGCTGAGACCGGAGGATCCAGGTTGGCGGCCAGCCTCAGCTACTTATTGAGGCCCTCCGCAACATAGTGAGACCTTGTTTCAAAATAAGGAATAAAAAATAGGGCTGGGGGTGGAGCTCGGAGTAGAATGACCCTGGGTTCAATCCCCAGTACCGCAAAAAAAAAAAAAAAAAAAAAAAAAAACCCGAAAACCAGTTGCTGACTAATCAAGACCCCTCGGGAGCTACCCAAGGCCTTGAATACAAGTATAGACATCAGATAGCCTGCTGCTTGCCTCTGCCCAGCAGCTCTCGCGCCGTGCTCAGAGTCACTGGATGCAGTGTGGAAGCATACCTCTGGACCCACTCCCCATGTTTCTGATACCCAGGTATGGGCAGGGCTCACATCTTCAAGCTGTGCCAAGTGACAGGACCCCACTGAGAACACATAACACTCTGGCCAGGCTGCAGGTCTCACATGCCTCTGCTGGCCTCTACCTCTGGCTACAGAGATCCTCTGGTCTAGAACTACCCTCTTATCCTCTCCTCCCTTGACCTCCACTTGGTTAACTACTATTCTCCCTTCTCATCTCAGCTTGGACATCAGTCCTCCCAAGGATGCCCTTTCCATCCTTCCCATAGTGCAATGCTTTGGCTAGGTACTGCAAATGCCTGCTTATTTACCCGCAGGCCACCCACCCCAACTGTGAACGCCCCATAGCAAAGACCTTCTGTTTTTAGTAGAAGGCCAGACCAGATGCTCATGAACTGAGTTTAATGAAAACATTCAACTCAGCCTAAATTTCACACATACAAAAAAAAATCTGAGAAGTATTCTTATAACTGATTTAAAAAACCAAAAACATCACCCACTTTCTGTGTGGTCCTCTTGAGGAGGTTTTCATTGCATTGAACACAGTCCCTGAGTGGACAATGTCCTAAACTGCTCCCAGCTTTACTAACTCGCTGGAAAATGGTCCCAATGGTCTCCTGGGAATCACTGCAACTAAAATGTTAGAATTCAGACTGACAGGTAGGCAGTATACAGCATTCTGCATAGGAAAACTTCTAGTTTCCACATATACAACTAGCCAGCCAGAGGAAAAAAAATAAATTAGAACTGTGGCTTAATTTTTGATTGCCTAAATGGCATTCCATCTGAAACTGTGGTAAATTCTGGGGAAGGATACAGGATAAGAACTAGGTAATAAACAGGAAGGGATATTAAACACCACATTATCCCCAAGGGAGACACAGGTAAAGGGGGTATCTAAACCAAAACCTGGGAGCCACAGTGTCCTCACATTTGTGACTCTGCCAATAGGCCCTTGTAGGGTTCTGCTTCCCTCCATCCAAAGAGGAGAAAATGCAGCACATGGTAGCTAGAAGTGTCAGCATCCACAAAGAAGCAGTTCCAGCCTGGACAATGTCTCTAAGTAACCGAACTCTTCGGATGCAGTGTTTTCAATTCCTGGTCCAGGTTCTTGCTGTCACAGACGCAGGTACACTTCCCCTAAAAACTCCACTGGGGCCATGTGGACACACAAGCTCCCAAGTGCTGCCTCCCTCCCTTCACGGGCAGGAGACACTGGTGCTGCTCAACTGGGAGAAGCCAGGAGTTGGGTGGCGCTGGCATCAGGCAAGGGCAAAGAGAAGGAACATTAATATCAATCTTAATGCTTTCATTACTGGGATGGTCCAATTTAATAACAATCCTCCAGGCTTTTTCAATAACGAATTTGTCCTTATACTTCTACAGTATTTTGATATTGCTGGCTTAGTTCATAACTGTGTATGGCCTTAGTTCTTGCATTCTTTTCTGTACACATAGTTGAAATCAGTTACCTGTTGAGAATTTAGGATGGGGGCAATATTCAGAAGTCTGATGGCCATCACCACAATGCCACCAGCCACCCCAAAGCTTCCTCTGGATCCTAGAATGTCTGTCAGGTGGAAATGAGGAGAGAATGGCAAAGACAATAGGCAACTAACCTACTGTTCAAGGCTGCCATTGTGTATGGGCTTCTCCAACACTGTCATCTAAGAAGACCTACAGGAGCAGAGCGGAACAGACTGTCATTTGCATCTTTCTGAGTCTCTTCTACACGCTAGAATGTGTAAGGTTTCATTAAGTGACTCAAGCAATGATTACCATTAGGGGAAACTCAAAAACAAAGTTGAAGTTAGAATCAGAGGCAAGAATGGGACACCAGGAATAGGCAGAGAGCCATGAATGACTTCAGGGCACCCACCTTGTTGGCCTCAATGCCACCTAGCGCATCTGAATACCACATGCTTAACTATACAAAGTATGCATACAGCAACAGGAACCTGCACTGCCTCAAGGTTCCCCACGAGACAATCAGAATGAGCTGGCTTGTCCAACAGTTCAGGATCCAAAATGCACCTGCAGTGAGGAGCTCTGTAGCACCAGCACTGAGCTCAGGGTCTGAAACTTAAGTCCTCTAGTGCCAGAGGCCCTGGGAGTGTGAGGCAGGCTCTAGGATTGGGTCCACGCCATGTGGTCTGCATGTGAAATGAGTGGCTCCTCCAGCTGGTCAGGCTGGCCTGGAGACTGCTGCTCACCTGAGGAGACTGAGAAATGCGTCTTTCTCCCACCTGAGCCTGAACTTCAACCACTAGAGCTGCCCTTTCTTTTTGTTTAAAATAGGAAGATATTTTAGTGATATTAGAAATGGGTCGAATTTTGTCATTTTGTTGTTGTTGACTGATATTTGGACACTGTCACAGTTTTCCATTTATGTAGATGCAGTAATAAGTACTTGAACAATCTTTAATATTCTTTTCACTCAGAAAAAATATTAAAATGATACTATTATTTAAATCATTTATTCTGTAAAGCACTTTGAGAAAAACCTCTGCTTTTTCTTAGTTTTTATATAAGATTCAATATAGACTATTAAAATTCCAAATTTTAATCAGTAAGTATGTTAGCTATATGCTTTTTTGTAGTAATCTTTTGACATATAAAAGAAGTCTCTACTTGGTGAGAGTTGGTTTTACCATGAATGAGTGCTATATTTTTATTGGTTTTTTTTTGTGTGTGTGATACTGGGGATTGAATCCAGGGACATTCTACCTCCGAGCACCTCCAAGTACTGGGATTACAGGTGCGCACCACCATGCCAGTTGTGAGTGCTATCTTAACAAATGTTTTCAGCATCAATTTAGATTGTTGTATGGATTTTCTTTTGGATTCTATTAAAGTAGCAAGACAATTAAATTTTGAATGCTAAACAAATCCTGATTCCTAAAATAAAGTCTCCATGATCCTCATATGTTATTCTTTTAATAAGTTATGGAGTTACCGTTTTCAAAGGAAATCCTTGTTAAATGCACACACTCCTAAAACGGTAATATTTCAAACATACATTCAAAACCTATATATTGATCACCTGATTCACACCAAGAAACCTGCTAAGTGCAGCAAAATGCCACTATGATGTCACTTCAGCTCAACTCTAAGTCCAGCAGGAAGGGCATTAGACAAATCAGCACAGGAAGAAGCATCAATGCACAACTGTGCCAAGTCTAAGAATGAAAGCCACCACATGTTGAGAGAGTAAATGACTTCTGACTGGGAGTAAGTAAGAATTGGGGAGTTATAAACAGAATTGGTCAGACCCATGCCTAAAGTTCAGCTAAGCCAGCCTAAGCCAGAAAAACAGATTTTCTTTGTCAACTTGGGTACAGTTTTTCAGGCATTGCCAGGTGATGAGACAGCCTGGGTGTAATTCTGAAGACTCTGATGTGTGGTGGTCAGCAGAGAGGCAGAGCCTCAGAGGGAGGGAGGAAAGGCTGGTTCAACCCCAGAAGTCAAAGATCCAGCACAACTTCTATCCTTAGGCAGACAATGGCAAAGACGGCATAGGGCTTTAATGAGGAGACAAGAGAAGCTGTGGACTCAATGCAGAGCAGAGACGTGGGCCTTGACAGAGAGAGGCAGCAGAGGGGAAACTCCTCTATGAAAGATCTGAGACATGAAGTGGTGAAATCTTCCCAGAGTGTAAAAAAGACAAAAACAGGAATTAGGACATGGAAAAAAACAGAGTATCAATCCAAGAACTTCAACATCCATATCACTGCAGTGCTAATAACAGAAAAAAGATCATGGAGAAGAGGGAATTTGCTAAACATAAAGGATAAAGATAGAATCTCCACTCTCCAGAGAAAAAAGGCACCAACAAAGGAACATGAGTCACTCTAACACTTGACTGCATCAGCACCTGTGGTGCCAAGAGGATAGTGGGTGGTCACAGCAACCAGGGCTGCTGATCCACACTAGAACTGGACATGGAAGCAACTGCATCCATGTGCTGGATGATGGGCGCTGCCAAACTGATTGCAGTGAGAAGAAAAATAATGCTGAGCCACCACCACCCTGGTTTTCCTCCAGAGGTACTGCCCAAACCACAGCCACAAAAGAGATGGAGATCTAGCTGTCAGGCCCAGACCTGAGGGCAGAGCACTGAGGAGCATGCACTGTGTTGAGAGCAAGCATCCTTGAGACTCTAGCTGAAGACAACACAGTCTGTATGCCAGGCAAGAACAGCCACTGGGGGCTGCCCAACCAGCAGAGCTTGTGCAGGCCCTACAGTAGCAGTCCCACTGGCTAACCCCCTGGGAGCTCAGATGACAGCCCAGAAGGCCCTGCCAGAGAGCAGAGTAGCACCAGCTCCACAGTAGAAGTGGTGAAGACTCACCCCAAGATTAAAGCTTAAAGGCAAGGCTTGAAAGGACCAGAAAACTAAATGCTGATGCAATACACCTCAACACCATCCTCCTACCATCCAAACACTTCAGCATGCAAAAGATGCCAGACATAAGAATAAGCAGAAGATGAAACATCAATAGAGAGCCCAGAGGAAGACATGAAGGGGATTGAAAGAGAAGATAATCTTGATGAAATAAAGCTCTATTTCTCAAATATGATAGGAAATACAAACCCATGGATTCAAGAAGCCTGAAAGATTCACAGGATGTTTAACAGAAAGTTAACCATAGCCGGGCGTGGTGGCACACGCTTGTAATCCCAGTACTTGGGAGGCTGAGACAGGAGGATCGCAGGTTCGCAGCCAACCTTAGCTACTTAGTGAGGCCCTCCACAACTTAGTGAGACCCTGTTTCAAAATAAAAAATAAAAAATAGGACTGGGGGTGTAGCTCAGTGGTAGAATGCCCCTGGGTTCAATCCCCAGTACCGCCAAAAAAAAAAAGTAAACCATTGCAAAGCTCTTCTTTTTTATTTTGGTACTGGGGATTGAACCCTGGGGCATTCTACCTCTAAGCTACACCTCCAGTCCTATTTTATTTTTTATTTTGAAACGGTATTGCCACCATGCTCAACTGCAAAGTTCTTCTTAATCAAACTGCTGAAAGCCAGGGACCAGAAGATAAGTCTTACAGGCAGCCAAAGAAAGGACATGACACGTGGGAACAATGTAAGAACCATTGTCATTACACAAGAAACACACAAGACAGAAGAAAACACAAGGACTTCTTTAACATGCTGAATACAAAAAAAAAAAAAAAACTGCCTGAAATTTGACATTCAGCAAAACCATACCTCAAAAATAAAGATAAAGACATTTTCAGGGAACAAAGCTCAGAAGATCTAAGAGTACACCATAAGCAATGTCGCAGGAAGTTCTTCTGATGTAGAAGCCTTGGAGCTACACAGAAAAATGAAGAGCCAGGGAATGGCACATACAAGACTTTCTTATGTATCGATTTCCTTAAAAACTAGCTGTTTTGAACAGGGGTTGACAAACTGCAGCCATGGGCCAAACCTGGCCTGCTTGTTTCCACACAGCCTGAAAGTTAATAATGCATCTCATATTTTTAAATGGCTGGGGGAAAAAGAATATTTTTTGACTTGGAAATATCACACAAAATTCAGATTTTGTCCTATGGGAACACTAGGCAAACCTTACTGGTGCATAGTCACACTTCCTTATCTACATGGCTGTGGCCACTCCTGTACACCAACAGCAGAGCTGGGCCCTGTGACAGACAGTGGGGCCTCAGAGCCTGAAACATTTCTCATCTGCCCTTCACAGAAAAGTTGCCAACCCCTGGTTCAAACTAAACACAACAATCACACTATTATGGGGTCTAAAAGGAGTGCAGCCTCCAAAGGTTACATGCTTCCATATACAGTGTATTCTCCAAGTGAACAGAAACATGGAGACAGAGAGTAGGGGCCCAGTTGCAGGAACAGGGCAGCCACAAAGGGCAGCATGGGAGCTCCGCTGTGCTGTCACTGTTCTGTGCCTGGACCATGGAGTGCTTACATGAATCTAGTGTGGTTCTATACAGAACCACACATGTGCACACAAATGCATGTAAAAAATGGTTAGAAAAAGGATGAGGTCTGTAGTGTAGCTAGGGTTGCTGTCCTACTTTAATGTTACTGGAGTCACAGGAAGACATCACCTTTAGGGGAAGCTGGTTGAAGACACATGGAAATCTCTGTACTATTTCTGCAACTTCCTGTGAATCTGTAATAATTTTAAATTAAACGGTTTTTTAAAATATACAGAAGACATAAGACAATGACAAAAATGTTGGGATGAATGAAAGTACACTGATAGAAGGTTTTTATAGTAGACATATGGTGGCAAAATATTATTTGAAGATAAACTGTGAGGCTAAAGATAACATATTCTAAATCCTAGAGCAACCACTAATGAAAGAAAAAAGGAAAATCTAATAATCCAAATGAGGGCATAAAAAATGCTAAAAATTATTTAATGAATCCTAAAAAAGTCAAAAGGAGAAAATAAGGGGGAAAAGTATAGAACAAAGAACAAAATAGAAAACCCAAAAAATGTCAATAATTACATTAATTGTAAGTGGTCTAAACACTCCAGTTAAGACAGTGATATTAAAAAAATATTTTAAGCCAGGTGTGGTGTTGCATGACTGTAATCCCAGTACTTGGGAGGTTGAGATGGGGGATCACAGATTCCAGGCTAGTCTTGGCAATTTAGCAAGACCCTGTTTTAAAATAAAAAGTAAAAAGGGTTGAGGTTGTAACTCGGAGGTAGAATGTTCTTGGGTTCAATCTCCAGTTCTCCCTGCCCCCCCCCAAAAAAGATGTATTTTAAATATAAAAGATACATTAAAAGTAAAAGAATAGAAAAAAGAGTACCAGCAAACACTCATAATGAGAAAAGTTGAGGACACATGTAATATTGGACAAAGCCAACTTTAGAACAAGAAGTAGTCTAGATTTAAAAAACAATAAGATCCCATGATTTTCAATTTTTTACAAGGATCACTTCATTAAGAAACATAATCCTCGATGTATATGCACCGAACAATAGAAATTTAAAATATTTGACACAAAAGCTGACAGAACTAAAGGAATAAACTACCAATCCATAATAATAGCTGGAGATTTTAACACTAACACTGTTCTCTCACCAACTAAGAATGAGTAGACAGAAAATCACTAAACACTGATACTCATAGAACACTATACTCAACAAGTAGAATGCACACCATCTTCAGGTATGCATGGCTTCCTTTTTTTTTTTTGGTGGTACTGGGAATGGAACCCAGGGGCATTCTTCCTCTGAGCTACACCCCCATGAGCCCTATTTCTCTTAGCAGTTGATCATTTTGTTTCTGTTGTTTCAAAATGTAATATTCTGCCAATCTAATTATGTTCCCCACAGAAAAGAGAAATGGCAAATACAGAGAACCAGAATTTGGAATTTTGATCTTTAAATTTTTTATTTTTATTTATTTATTTATTTGTGTGTGTGTGTGTGTGTGTGTGTGTGTGTGTGTGTGTGTGGTACTAGGGATTGAACCCAGGGGCACTCTCCCTGTGAGCTATAACCCCAGCCCTATTTTATTTTATTTTTTATTTTGAAACAGGGCCTCACTAAGTTGCGGAGAGCCTCACTAAGTTGCTGAGGCTGGCCGCAAACCTGTGATCCTCCTGTCTCAGCCTCCCAAGTACTGGGATTTACAGGAGTGTGCCATTGTGCTCAGCTCGCATGGAATATTAAACCAAGCAAATAAACACAGAAAATACTTCATTCTTATCACCACAAATAAATCAGCAACAGCAACATTTTATTTTAATATCCTAATAATGTAAACTTCATTTAGAAATATACAAATTGAGGGGGGATTAAAGAAAATATACAAGATAAGTTCAATTTGAGTAATTTTTCCTGTGTATGTGGTTACCTAATGAAGCTATCTGTATGGCTGTAAATAAACTACATCGAACAAAGCATATGAAGTTTATATAGCTGAATTTCATTTAATCAAAGAGTCTGAGAGCTGGGCATGGGGTGCATGACTGTAATCCTAGTACTTGGGAGGCTAAAACAGGAGGACCACAGTCCAGCCTCAGCAACTTAGCAACACCCTGTTTCAAAATTCAAAATAAAAAATAAAAAGGGTTGGTAGAATGCTCCTGGGTTCAAGCCCTAGTACAAAAAGAAAAGAAGAGAAGAGAAGAGAAAAGAAAAAAAGAGAGTCTGAGAATAATTCCAAGTAAATAGATTCTATGACATAAAATATTTTTCCTGAGGAAGATATTTTTTTTAAACACCAGAGCCAGTACATAATCATTCAGGTTAAGAAAGAATATGGAGCCAGGCATGGTAGCACGTGCCTGTAATCCTAGTACTTGGGAAGCTGAGACAGGAAGATTGCAGGTTCATGGGCAGCCTCAGCAACTTGGCAAGACTGTGTGTAACTTAGACCTGGTTTCAAAACAAAAAATAAATAGGGCTGGGGGTGTAGCTCAGAGGTAGAATGCCTCTGGGTTCCATCCCCACAAGGAAGAAGGAAGGAAGGAAGAAGGGAGGGAGGGAGGGAGGGAGGGAGGGAGGGAGGGAGGAAGGAAGGAAGGAAGGAAGGAAGGAAGGAAGGAAGGAAGGAAGGAAAGAGGAAATGGGCAGAGAGCCACTTAAGAAAAATAAATAGAAAAAATTATTCAAACACTTGGCCCCAGAGTTTATCACCCAGGTTCTTTTATTTCTGAGCTTAATTGTCTTCCCATGTCTGCTTCCCTTGGTCAAATGGGTGTCTGCACTACATGTGGGAGCAGGCAGCATATGCTGCATGGTTCTAAGAGTCTATTGAGCACTGGACTTACAGAACCCTACTAATCCCCAAAAGAATGATAGCTTTCTCTGTGTGTGTGTGTGTGTGTGTGTGTGTGTGTGTGTGTGTGTGCGCTGCTGGGGATTGAACCCAGAGGCATTCTACCTCCGAGCTACATCCCCCAGCACTATTTTATTTTTTATTTGGAAACAGGGTCTTGGTAAATTGCTGAGGCTGGTTTTGAACCTGCAATCCTGTCTCAGCCTCCCAAATACTGGGATTTCAGGCATGCACCACCACACCGGGCTGAATGATAGCTTTTTAAATGTGATGATTGTACTGCCACCTTTAGATTATGTAAATATCTATTTTCTGGAATAATAGACTAATCATATTGATATTTTTGGAAATAATGGTACTCAGGCAAATGGGTGCCAGACATCCCCACACTGGCACCCTAGTTTCTACCTCTTGTTCTCACCACACAGTGCTGGACCACATTCTTACCAAAGCTTTTTCCAACTGCACCATCAAGTACCTAAGATGAGCAAGGCCTTTCACATAAGAGGTAACTAAATGCATTATGTATCACTGGTTTCTATTATGAAGGCTCTTCTACACTCCAGACTCCCCCCAAACTATTCCCAATATTGAGTTATGGGGTCCTAATTAACTTTATTCCTGATGTGAAAAGCCCTCTCACTTTTACTGCACTGGACACTGACGGTCCTCCCCTACTCTTTTTTGCTAAGTATACAATGGAAATAGAGATAGGAAAAATCATAAACTTAATAAGAAAAACTAAAGGAAAATTGTGTTTATATTTAAAAATATAATGTACTAGATTTTGTACAATTATTTTATGAAAATCACATTCTGAGTGGCACCTAAGTAGATGCTCTCTTCTAATCATAAACATACCCTATACTCCTACAGCAGGAAAGACTTTCCCATTTTTTAAAACACATGACTTTTTAAGGCATAAAAATAAAACATTTCATAGAAACAATGCATTCTTCATTAATGAGTGATCAACTGCTTGCTAATTCGATATACATGTTCCATGGCACTGATTTTTAAGTGTTTATAGATGTGAGTGGTATTCTCAATCACAAATTTTATAGAGAAAAAGGCCTATTTGATTTGTCCCCCTGTCCTGAAAAGAAACTCCACTGTATCAGGCAGTTTCTCAGAATTTATGTTCAAATAGAATCATTACTATGAGAGACCAACCAGCTCTCACCTTTGCAGCCCCCCAGAAGAAGCGAATAAACACGCTGTCGCACAGGACGGTAAATGAAGGCCTGGCTGGGCAGGGCCTGGTCCAGCTCATCTTCCAAGGTATTGCTGCACTCGATCTCCCCACTGTTCATGATGTTGTATACCAGGTAGCTTTCCGCCTGGACATGGTGCGTCCGGGCAACCTGTTCAGAATTCAGATACAACTGTTTCACCTTGAGAATAAACAGTGACCTTCAAATAGAAACAATCAATAGCTTTTATTATATGCCAGTTTTGTTATGGCACTCAGAAATGAATAACTGCCATTCAAACTCATGACATCAAATGGCATTTGTGTATGCTTTCCTTTGGGCTACCAAGTCCAAACTTTATTTACATAACTCTTCCTCTGCCTCTTCCTGTCTCCAATCCTCTACCAGTCCTTACCTTGGCAGTAGCTCATTATTTTGTCTAGAGTCCCCCCAGTAACCATGTGCTCACTACTTTTCACCAGGGTCACTGCAAAAGGCTCCTAACGAGCCCCCACCTCCAGTTTCTTGCCTTTCCAATCATCCTTAACTCCACCACCATCTTGTCATCTTGGAAACAGGTCCAACTGCATTCCTCTTAAGACCTGAATACCACAGATTCCTCACTATAACACACCTTCCAGCTCCTTTGCCTCCTCATATACCATTTGCCCTCAGGAAACTGGCACACTGCAGTCTCAGTGGGTCATCTTCATCACTCCTCAAGAACAATCCTCTCCCACCTTCCCTTGCCTCCAGTATAAATACCACCTAGAATGTCTTTCCTTGGAACCGCTTCCCAACCTCCCTCCTCACAACCCTCTCAGGGTCACCTAAACTGTGACCGTCTCCATGAGCCCTTTCCTCTCCCACAACCAAGACTAGCTACTCGGTGCTCAGTGGCTCATTCACACCTTGTCTGTCCCTCCCATCACACATGGACTGTGTGAAGTAGATGTACTGTATTTGTTCATTTGTTCCTTCACGGGTGGTTTATTTTCTTTTGCTGTGTTGCCCAGGCTGGCCTCAAATTCCTAGGCACAAGTGAACCTCCAGTCTCAGCCTCCCCAAGGAGCTGGGACCACAGCTGTGTGCCACTGCACCCAGCCTCAATAATTACTGAGCAAAAACTATGTGCCAACACAAGTGTTTCTCTTCTGCATGCCACATGGTAGGCAATGAAATGTATGATTTAAATTAATTCACCTTTCTTGTTAAATAAGCAGTTAAGATCAGAGGGTCTGCAATAACCTATACACAGGTTTTATTTTCCTGTAAAGAACATTCTTATTGCTGAGGGCATAAATTCATCTAGATTTAAATTCAGAATTTAAATCCAAATAGTCTACCCAAAAGGCACTTAAAATGTGAGGTAGAATAACTTGGTCTATCAAAAACTCTGAATTGAAGTCTCCTTTTTATACATGTAAGTTGTCCTAGTTACGTGGATTCACTATTGTAGACTTGAGCATTCATTTCTCCATTCCTCGCACTCTTTGCATATAACGGGGGTTCCATATAAGCGCCAACCTTGCAGGACCGCTGTGGGAGTTAAATTGAGTAGGTATAGGAAAAGCATTCGACATAAGATCTGGAGCACCACTCACTGTTACTAGCGTCAAATGATAATGTCAAGACTGTTCAAGTGCCTTGCTCTCTTCAGAACCAAGGCGCATGATACATGTGTACTTCACTGCCAGAATTTCTTCAAACCAAGACACACCTGCTGGCAGCCTTAAAATAGTAAGATTTTTTTAAAAAAGATTGTAAAGACCTAGGATGACCCTGGAATCAGAGTCCTGGCTTGATGCTCTGGTCAGCTACCATCAATCCCAAGTGATGGATGCTACTGGCCCTTCCAATACAGACTGTCTGAGATTCTCAAGTTCTCTATTTCATGATTCCTTCAGGGCAGAATCACTTCCAATTTCTTTTTTATTCCCTCCTCCACTTCTGATTCTTTTTATTTCAAAGGCGTTGGAATTTTTACAAATTTACTAAGAAATCTTTCATTCTGGCAATAGTATAGAATTTGAGAAGCTGAAATTCTTTTCTGAGGTATTTTGTTAAGCTCTCTACAATTGTGATTTTTAATTCATCAATTAGATCAGTATCATCAAAATGCCTGGTTTTTTGTTTTGTTTTGTTATCTTCTGCTGTACTGGGAACTGAACTCAGGGCCTCCCACATGCTAGGCAAGTATTCTACCACTGGGCTACACCTCAAGCCCCATCTAAATCTTTCTGTCTCTGCCCTTCAACGTAGATAGATGCCATCCTACACTTGCAAAAATCTTAATGTATTCACCTAATCTAAAATTCTAAAGCAAAATTAATGTAGTTTATATCCAGCATTATGAAAACCATGTAATTTGCTCTTCAGTTTAACTGATTTCCAAAATGCTATGACTTGGAGAAAACAGAGATGTGTGGTAGTAACTGTGCCCAATCACTGCTCTGCACCACAGCCTTTCCATCTAAGGCTTTCTAGCGCAACTGTGTATGTTCAAACCACACACAATGGAATTCTAGCTGCTTATCAGGGTTACAAGACTTCACTGCCAAAAATTTTTAAAGCAAAAAGTGTAAGGGCAACTAAAGAAACTTCAAAATTGTTTTTAAAGATTTAATTAAGTTCAGTAAGGGTGAGCAATATATGATCTACCACGTTGCACAGAACCTGCCTTTCTGCCCACCAACAGGCCTACAACAACTTTCCTAGTCCTCCCATTACCCAGTGCCATATCCTCAACCTCTGTAAGTGGCCTCTAACCTCCACTTTTGCTGCAGCAACTACCTATAGTCACTAAACCTTCCCAACTGACACACCCAATTGCCTGTCTGTCCATGCCTACTTCTTGACCTCTGCAGCACTCACACTCCTAACCGCTTCCTCTCTGTTCTTAAAAGCTGTGTCCTTGGGCTTTTGCTGGGATGACTCTCTCCTCACTCTCCTTTCTTCTCAGTGCACTGTTTCTTAAGTCTCCACCCCACACACTCCTACTGAGGGCTTCCATGACAAGTAGTAGAGGAGGACTTCCAACTCTCTGGCGCCGGCTGGAAACAGCACTGCAGCCCTGTCTATACTGTGTGGACATGTCAACGGTGCCACACACACCACTCCCTGCAGTGGGGCTCAGCTAACCACCCTCCTCACGCACTTTCCTCCTCCAGCCCTACCTACTGCAAATAGTGTCCCCCTGCTCCAGGAGGAAGTCCCGCTTCACAGCAAGACATGCTTAAGATTAGTTTCACTTCTGAAGCATTATGAGGAGTTTCTTCCTCTCTATTTCCACTAATAGAGTGGAAATAGCCATGTTCCTAATTCTAGCTCTTTTGTCTTTTACCTGAGGTTTTGCATGTCACTTTCAATGCATTCTCTGCAATGTAATCAATGTTTTAAGACACAAATACCTGATCACGCCACACCTACTTAAAAATACCCAGTGCTTCCTCCATGAGTATAGAAACTAAGCCCCAAATTCTTTTATAATACATATAATGTCTTCTGTGGCCAGAAATAATCTGTCAGACCCCAAGCTTGTTGAAAGAAGCTGAGTGAGCTGACCAGGAGGCAGCCTCAGTGGGGTAAATGGAAGAGCCTTCTCAGAAAGAACTAGAGCCCTAAGAGGATACGTACAAGGCTATACACAAACGGAAGATGGTAGTGAGAGTCAGGAAGTATATGTGATCTTGCTAAGAGTCCAACCTGATGGCAAAGGCTAGGGTTCAAACACTGGTTCTCCCGAGTGCTGGGTATGTGACTACAGGATGTAACTAGGCCTGCACACACCTCTGCTCAGTGAGAAGGGAGACAAGAGCCTCTCAACAGAGCTTCGTGATGACTTACACAGTATGGGGAATGCCTCTGATACGTATAACCACTACATACACAACTATCTGAGGAGATCACTTCCGAATCACCTGTGTTCAACCAGTATTCCTACATCTAGTCTGCATACTAGAACTGCATACATTTAAGCAAAGTCAGATTCAGCTTCTCTCTGTCGATTCTCCAGACTCCCTACCGTGAGAACACGGTTCACCTGCTCAGGCCCTTTCACTCCTTCCCAGCACCGGCCTTCCTCCCATGCTGTGTTTCATGACTATCCTTAACCCATTACATCATTCTCCTGCTCAGACAGCTCTTGCTCCTCAGCAGCACCAGCCTTCCTCCCATGCTGTACTTCATGACCCCTTCCTGCCAGCACTTCGGCTGGAAGTCCAGCTACTCTACCCTTCCTCCAATTTCCAGTCTCTTTTCCTTCCATAAAGCGCTTGTGAATGCTCCAAGTAGAAGTAATCATTCTCAGCCGGGCGTGGTGGCGCATGCTTGTAATCCCAGTACTTTGGGAGGCGGAGACCGGAGGATCTGGGTTCGCAGCCAGCCTCAGCTCTCTCATTCTCTCTCTCCCTCTCTCCCTCTCTCCCTCTCCCTCTCTCTCTCTCTCTCTCTCTCTCCTTAGTGAGGCCCTCCGCAACTTCGTGAGACCCAGTTTCAAAATAAAGTATAAAAAATAGGGCTGGGGGCGTAGCGCGGAGGTAGAACACCCCTGCGTTCAATCCCCGGTACGGCAAAAGAAAAAAAAAGAAGTAATCATTCTCTTTCCTTAAATCTTTAATTTTTTTTTCTTGGTGGTGGTGCTGGGGATTGAACCTGGGGGCATTCTACCTCTCAGCTACACCCCCAGCCCTTCTTATTTTTTGATTTGAAATAGGGTCTCACTAGTTTGCTAAGAGTTTTGCTACTTTCTAAGGTTAACCTTGAACCTGAGATCCTCCTGTCTCAGCCTCCCAGGTACTGGGATTACAGGCATGTGCCATCATGCTCTGGTTATAATTTTTCACCTATCACTCTTTTTTTTTTTTTGGTACTCGTGAGACCTTGGTACAGTGAGACCCTGTTTCAAAATAAAAACAGGGCTGGGAGTGTAGCTCAGAGGTAGAATGCCCCTGCATTCAATCCCTAGTACCACACACACAAAAAGAAAGAAACAGGGTCTCACTAGGTTGATGAGAGTCTACTTGCTGAGGCTGTCCTTGAACCTGCAATCCTCCTGTCTAAGCCTCCCAAGTACTAGGATTACAGGCATGAGCCACTGCGCCCGGCTTACCTATCATTCTCTTAAAGGATGTGTCACACTCTACATTTTAATTACCTGGGTTAGGTTAGCTTATCTGGTACAATGTACGTTACAGAGAAAGAAGTCTAACAACACTTTAAAGAGAGATCCATATAGTTGTACAGGAAGAGAAGTCACTAGGGAGAGAAGCTAAAGGTAGGAGAGAAAGAAATTCATTCCATAAATACTTAATGAGTCACTGCTATGAGACAGACAGTATGCTAAGTACAACAGACATGGAATTGAGAAAAAAACAAGACCAACCCTGCCCTCAGCACTGCCAGTCTAGCAGGATGGTGTTCATCATGCACACACAGAATTCCACCAGAGGCTGTGCCATGAACATCAGGCACACAAACCAGTGGGTACGACGCAGTGTTAATCTAAGTAATGACACCCACATTGTAACAGAAAAGAATAGTAAGTGTTAACTAGGAGAAGGGGTAGTGGGAGTTTTCCAGAAGGGAGAAAAACATGTACAAGGCTTTGATGACCACAGAGCAAAGGTAAAAAAGAAGAAAGTCAAGAGACACAAAACTAGAGACACAAACATAGGCCAGGTGCCAATGTACCATGGCCACATTAAGGCATTCGTTCTTGTCCTAAGAATTACGAAGTGCAAAGGGTTTTATTTCTGCATGCAGCAAGGCAAATCAAGTGGAAGGGGCAAAAGTTGCTCAGGAAGAGTTCTTAGAGGTTATGACAGTCATCCAGACAAGAGATAGCTAGAACTAGGGTGGCAGACATGGACACTGTACAAATTTACAACTCATTTAACAGGTAAAAATAACAAGACTAATAAAGATTGATTATGAGAAGTGGGGGAAAATTCCTAGGTCTGTAGTTGGTAACCATATGAAAGATGCTGACACTTGCTATGAACAGTAAAAGGGTTCTGGGTAAGCACATGTTTGGTTCTGATCTTGGTGAGATGCCTTTGGGCATCCATGAGGATATGTGCTTTATCTGTTAAACAGGCTTAAGGCTGGGGATGTAGCTCAGGGGTACAGCATGTGCTAAGCACGTGCAAGGACCTGAGTTCAGACCCCAACATCAGAGAGGGCAAAAACAGATAACACCTACCTTAAAGGCTGCAGAGGAGATCATAAGAGGAAAGATAAACACTATGCCCAAAATGGAACCTCATTTAAACAGGTGCTTAATAGTGGTCCTCCATCAAAACTCTTCGAAAGTTCTACAGCATGATCAAAATTACTCCAAATTCCTCATGTGGCATTTAAAACCTTCACAATCTGGCTGTGCTTTCTTTCCCAGTTCTTCCTTCCCCTCAAACCCATCATGCGCCTGGGTAGTCTAGCTATGCTGGCTAGGATGATGAGAGTCTCACTACTTGCTCAGTCTGTCCTCAAACCTGAGATCCTCCTGTCTCAGCCTCCGAGGTATTGGGATTACAGGCATGCCCCACCGCGTCCAGCTCATCCTTTCTAACTAGATTCAGCAGTTCCTATTCTGTGCCCCACCCACCCGCACACACAGTCCCTTAACCACTACAGTAGTGAGTAAACATTCACTAACAAATCCATCAGTGGATATATTTTCCATCACGACATCTTAGATTGGAGTGGGCACATCCACCTACCTTTAAGATTTCAGGATCTGAAACCACAGTTACTTGTTGCTTTATTCTACCCTCCATATTCAAGGGGTCTTCATATTGAATTTCAGGGTAGGTATACATGGCTGCTTCTAGATTAAATTCAGGGAAAGTACACATGGATGCTTCTAGATTAAATTCAGGGTGTGTTCCTACAGGTAATTTTTGCTTGATTTCAGGGTGTGTACACATGGGAACTTCTTGCTTGGATTCAGGATCTGTACACATAGGAACTTCTTGCTTGGATTCAGGATCTGTACACATGGGAACTTCTTGCTTGGGTTCAGGATCTGTACACATGGGAACTTCTTGCTTGGATTCAGGCTCTGTACACAGGGGGATTTCTTGCTTGGGTTCAGGTTCTGTACACAGTGGAACATCTTGCTTGAATTCAGGCTCTGGACATATGAGAATTTCTTGCTTAGATTCAGGCTCTGTACACATGGGAACCTCTTGCATGGATTCAGACTCTGTACATATGGAAACACCTTGCTTGGATTTAGGGTCTGAACTCATGGATATTACTTGCTTGTCCAATGTAATTATACCTTTGGGTTTTTGGAAAAACCATGGAGATTTCTGTCCTGGCAACAAATATGATGCCACTCCTTTATAAAAAAGAGCTTTGTTTGGTCCCAAAGGTAACATCTCCTCTAATTTTTTCTCACCTTGATGCAAATGAAGAACTTTGGATATATAGTCTGATACAGCTAAGATAATATTACCTTTCTTGTCAAAGTTCTGCTTTATAGAAGTGTAGGAAGATAAGCACTTGTACCGAAAGCTCTCAAACATGCCCTCTGGGATGACATCATTGCCAAGCAGGCAGGCTAGCAGAGGAAGGTCCGTCACGTGGAGGCCCAGACTCTCGCAGAGTTTCTCTCGACACAGCATGATGGTGTCAAGACTCTCCAGGCAGAGCTCACTAATTGAAAAGTAGGGGCAAGTGTCATAAATTAAGTAATCTGTGTCTTCCCCAAGAATCCCAAGACAATTGTGCTGAAGACCATAGGAAGCCACTTCATAGTCTGCCTCCCGTAGTGAACACAAAGTCTCCTGACCCAGCGTCTTCAGAGCAAACCGTGTAAATATGGCCAACCCCGAGGGAATGAAGAACATGTTTCTTCCTGGCTGCTCCCTGTGTGACCTGATATAATGGAAAATCCTGGATATCTCCCTGTTGTTCTTAAGTCTTCGTTTCACCCATTCATCTCTCTTATCCTGTTCCACCATGCCATCAAAGAAGAATACCAATTTGATGCCAACAGCTGCAAAGGTATCAACAAAACCTCGCAAGACAGAAAAATATTCTCGCCACTGACCACCACAGATCCAAGATTCTGGAGTATACCAGTATCGGAGACAGCACATGGCATCCACTACAACGGTAGGAGTACATCCAGGGTGCTTGCTTCGGTGGCGCTCTGCCAGCTCTTTGAAATTGACTACTGTATATATATGTGGGCAGGAACTTCCCACAAACCCCTGCAAACCTCTCACACCCATAACTGGACTCTGGGAAAGGATCTGCAATGAAAAATAAATCTGCAATTAGCAACTATGACATTATCACTAGACATATGGCAATTTTAAAAGCAAACATGAGGCAATATTTAATATTCCAAAATATTTGTGTCACCAAGGTAACATGACATGCTGGCTAGGAGCCTAAAGAGATTTCAATTAAAACACATGAGGCACTTTACCTAAGCATATATTAATTACTGGAGCTGGACTTTCACAAGGACAATATAGTGTAGCAATCTTTTAAGATTTCACTAAGACTATTATTCAAGATTTTTTTTGTGTGTGTGTGTGTGTACAGTACCAGGGATTGAGCCCAGGGGAATTCTACCTCCGAGCTACACCCCCAGTCCTACTTTACTTTTTATTTTGAAACAAGATCTAAGTTGCAGAGGACCTCACGAGGTTGCTGAGGCTAGCCGTGAACCTGCAATCCTGTCTCAGCCTCCCAAGTACTGGGATTTAAAGGCGTGCGCCACTGCACCAGGCTTCAAGATATTCTTCAACCACATTCAAAAAGAGGTTAATAGTTCCCAAACAAGTAATTATTTTCCACCTAAAAACTTAAATAGAAATTATTTTTAAAAACCTAAAACATAAGCCGGGTGTGGTGGCACACACTTGTAATACCAGTACTTGGGAGGCTGAGACAGGAGGATCTCAGGTTCGCGGCCAGCCTCAGCTACTTAGTGAGGCCCTCCGCAACTTAGTGAGACCCTGTTTCAAAATAAAGAATAAAAAACAGAACTGGGGGTATAGCTCAGAGGTAGAATGCCACTAGGTTAAATCCCCTGTACCACAAAAAAAAAAACCTAAACCATAAATTGAAACACTCAACATAGATAATTCACAAAATACTTTTGCTGATTGAAAAAAGCCAGACAAAAAAAGAACACACATATATGACTTGACTTAGCTGAGAGCCAAGCTAGTCTATAGCAACAAAGAGCAAGTCAGTGGTGTCTGCCATTCCCTAGGGGACGCTTTTGGGGTAACAGGTATGTGTACTGCTTTGTGTTGATAGTTCCATGGGTAGATAATACATATATTAAATTTTATCAAACTGTACACTATAAACATGTGTCAGTGTACGTGAATAAAGGTGTTGAAAAGAAAATGAATAAAAATTCACTATCCTAAATGTTGTGATATTTGAGATAGTGATTGACTCTGAATGAAAAACTGCCTGTTCTAAAATTTAAAAACAGATACAAAATAGTTCGAGGCAGAATTCAAAATTTGGAAAAAATATATGCAGAATACAATAGGATGTCCTTGCACATAAGACATAATAAGATGCTCTTCAGGCAAGCAAAATATCCATCAATGGTCAGAAAAAAAATCCATGAGGACATCTTGTATCTTAATAATCTATTTTTTTCACTATGATTTTCTATGTCATCAGGGCATGGTGTCCTTTGATAAAACACAACAAAAGATCCTTAATATTCAAACCAACACAGAAGAAACGATGCTTCTATGAGACTCAGGGCTGAAGGACCAAGCACACATAAGCAGTGGCCCGCGTCTTACACAACAGCTACCAAGCAGAGCTGGGCACTCATGCACCTTTAATCTGTAAAACAACTCTGACTAAGCTCTGGCAAAAATTAAAAGCTCTCTTTCACAAATGAAGAAAGTAAATAAATTACTAGGTTGAGAAAGGCACCCTTGCAGGACTATCTTAAGAATTTACTGATTGTTAATTCCTAATTAACACTGGCCCCTAATGGTAAGTTTATTTTCATTAATAGTCACTAATAATGAAAATACACAAAATTTGGGTAGACATATCACACATTTTATGTTGAAACTTAGAGTCACTGTTACTAAACATAATGGCCTATATGGATGGATACAGGTGTATAGAGAAATCAGGAATCCACAAGTTTCCAGACTCCAATTTGCCTAGTGTGGAATGCACAGTAAATCATGGTCCTCCAGCAGCCTACCACAGGGCTTGGGACAACATGGGGTGGGGAGCTCTGGGAAAGAACTGAAGGGAACTGCAGGCCCAGAGCAGCTGGAGGGTACTGTACTCTAGGCATTTCTCCTCTGACAGCTAGGCCTAGAGAATGGGGAAGTGGGAAAGGGACAGAGAAATCCAGGAGGGACTTTATTCCTGTCTTAAAACTTACAAACACTTGTGGAAACTAAAAGAGCAGCACACCTCAGCCGAACTCTAACCCTACATAATGCTGATCTAGGCCAAGGCTTGTCTAAGGACACTCTGGACATGGGGGCAATGGGCTCAAGGACAGTTCACATGAGCCTGGCCTCTTCACAAGGACAACAGTACTCAGCAACTCAACCAAATTCCTACACTCATAAGGTAAATGTCCATGGAGTATTTACCATGCCCCAGACCCCTGCTAGGAACATGGATACAACAATGAAGGAGACCCAGTCCCTGGCAAGATGATGAATCTTGAAAGGCGGTGACAAGGGCTTTAGAGAAGAAAGCTGGGGGTGTATACATATGTCAAAATACGACCAACTGGACACTTCACATATGTGCAGTTTATTCCAAAAGCCCCATGGCAGACCTGACCTCTAGTCCCACTGGCCCAGATTAGATTCATTATTAGCGTTGTTCGGCCTCTTGGTCACACACAGTAACTAACAGGAACGTGGGATTGGAGCCCACCAGTCTCAAAACTCTGACTTTCTTTTGTTAGGCCTCACCCCTCCCCTGCTACACCTGAGGGTGACCTAGTTACTGTACACCAAGAGGGCCTATGGCCTTCTGCCCATAGGTTATTCCCACTTACTCACAGGGGCCCTCATAGCATGACAGGGACAGGAGGGGCTCTGGCTTTTCTCAGTACTCTGTGCCACTGGCCTTTTCCTACCCAGCACAGCTCTACAAAACCTCTTAGAGGCTAAGGAAGCACACTGTGAAAACCGCTGTCACTGTACACAGAAAAGAGAAAAATATGTGCATACCTACACACATTTGTAATGTCTCACTTATCCAGAATCCAAAGATCCATACAAATCAAAAAGTCTGCAAATTAAAACTATAACAACCTATTCATAAAGAACTCCCTCAGGCTCTTTTTATTATCTATAAACTAGTTTTCTGCGTTTTGTTTTGCGATACTGGGGACTGAACTTAGGGGCATTCTACATCTGAGCTATACCCTAACCTTATTTTATTTTGATACAGGGTCTCACTAAGTTGCAGAGGGCCTCAAGTTGCTGAGGCTGGTATCGAACCTGCGATACTCCTGTCTCAGCCTCCCAAGTACCGGGATTATAGGTGTGTGCCACTACACCCAGCTTGTGGACTAGTTTTCTACTCAGTTCCAACAGTTAGCTCCTGAACCCAGGGAAGCAGAAAAGTATATGGGAAGGGCAACTTAAACAAATATACTGAAAGCAGGAATAAGTGCTGAGAGCTGACACATTTAAACTAAAGGGGAAAAAAAAACTTTATAAAAAAGCAAAAAGATGGCCGGGAATGGTGGCGCACGCTTGTAATCCCAGTACTTTGGGAGGCGGAGACCAGAGGATCCCGGTTCGCGGCCAGCCTCAGCTCTCTCTTTCTCTCTCTCTCTCCCTGTCTCTCTCTCTCTACTTAGTGAGGCCCTCCGCAACCTCGTGAGACCCGGTTTCAAAATAAAGTATAAAAAAATAGGGCCGGGGGTGTAGCGTGGAGGTAGAACTCCCCTGCGTTCAATCCCCGGTACCGCAAAAAAAAAAAAAAAAGCAAAAAGACATGGAAACTTCAAAGGAATAATAGGGAAAAGAGCTGCATATGCCCCGAAAAGCCTCAGAGCAACATCACTGCTTATATATCCACATAACAAATTATGTTATGTTGTTATGATGTTCACCTGAGATCATTAATGGATGTTTATATCACATTCAGCACATTCTACTTAACATAGAGAAAGATCATATCTTAGAAAGATCTCAGCCAGGTGTGGTGGTGCATGCTTGTAATCCCAGTACTTGGGAGGCTGAGACAGGAGGATCTGGGTTCGCGGCCAGCCTCAGCTACTTAGTGAGGCCCTCCACAACATAGTGAGACCCTGTTTCAAAATAAAGAATAAAAAATAGGGCTGGGGGGGGTGGAGTTCGGAGGTAGAATGCCCCTGGGTTCAATCCCCAGTACCGCGAAAAAAAAAAAAAAAGAAAAGAAAGATCTCCATCCTAAATGAGACATCTT
>PVJS01012280.1:16648-44251 GCA_004027185.1 Glis glis | reverse complement strand
GTGGTGGCGCATGCTTGTAATCCCAGTACTTGGGAGACTGAGACAGGAAGATCGCAGGTTCGCGGCCAGCCTCAGCTACTTAGTGAGGCCCTCTGCAATTTAGTAAGACTCTGTTTCAAAATAAAGATTAAAAAATAGGGCTGGAGGTGTAGCCTGGAGGTAGAATGTCCCTGGGTTCATTCCTCGGTACCTCCAAAAAAAAAAAAAATAATGCTACTGAGAGTAATGGTTTTAGGACAATTTTATAATATTAAAAGAATAAGCAAAGCCAGGTGTTGTGGGGCACACCTGTAATCTCAGTACTTAGGAGGCTGAGACAGGAGGATCACAGATTTGAGGCTCGCCTCAGCAACTTAGTGAAATCCTCAGCAACTTAGTGAGACCCTGTTTCAAAATAAAAAAACAAAAAGAACTGGGGGTGTAGCTTAGATGTAAAATGCCCCTGGGTTCAATCCCCAGTACACACACAAAAAAAGTACGTATGAAGGATGTAATTCTCTTGATATTAAATTATGCCTAGAAAAAGATTGAAATGATATACATTACATTTTTTTTTTTTTTTTTGCGGTACCAGGGATTGAACACAGGGGCATTCTACCTCCCAGCTACACGTCCAGTCCTATTTTTTATTCTTTATTTTGAAACAGGGTTTCATTAAGTTGCAGAGGCCTCACTAAGTAGCTGAGGCTGGCGGCGAACCGGGATCCTCCAGTCTCAACCTCCCAAGTACTGGGATTATAAGGGTGCGCCACCACGCCTGGCTTATACATTACATACAAATGTTGGCTAATAATTTTATTAAAGTGGTAGGATAAATAGATTTCCCTTTTCAGTTTCTCTCTCTCTCTCTCTCTTTCTTTTTTTTTTTTTTGTGGTGCTGGGAATTGAACCCAGAGGTATTCTACCACTGAGCTACACCCCCAGCCCTTTTTAAAATTTTTTATTTGGAAACAGGGTCTTGGCAAGTTGCTGAGAGCTTCACTAAGTTGCTGAGGCTGGCCTCGCACCTTCGATCCTCTTGTTCTCAGCCTCCCAAGTACTGGGATTACAAGCGTGCGCCACTACGCCTGGCTTTTTCTCTGTTTTCTTTTTTTTTTTGGCGGTACTGGGGATTGAACCCAGGGGCATTCTACCTCCAAGCTACACTCCCAGCCCTCTTTTTTATTCTTTATTTTGAAATAGGGTCTCACTAAGTTGCGGAGGGCCTCACTAAGTAGCTGAGGCTGGTTGCGAACCCAGATCCTCTGGTCTCAGCCTCCCAAGTACTGGGATTACAAGTGTGCGCCACCACGCCCGGCTTTTTTCTCTCTTTTTAATATTTTATTTTCTTAATGAGGAATTTAATCATGAGCTGTTTTTAAGAGGAACGCCCACTTTTAAAAGGTGTTCTCTGTGGGCGTGGTGGTACACACCTGTAATCTCAGTAATTGGGATTCTGAAACAGGAGGATCAAAGGTTCGAAGCCAGCCTCCATAACTTTGAGAGACCCTGTTTCAAAATAAAATTAATTAATAAATAAAAAGGGCTTGGGGTGTAACTGGGAGGTAGAATGCCCCTGGGTTCAATCCCCCCAGTACCAAAAAAAAAAAAAAAGAGAGTTCTAAAATCAAATCAGAAGTTATCCACCTCTTACGTCTTTGCCACTTACAGCTTCATATCAACTCCGGGTTAGGTTTCCTGAATGGAAAGACTGAGATACAGAACTTGGGTGCAGGTGTTTCCTTTGGAAAGAAACCTCAGAAAGCTGGATCAAAAGAACGAGGAAAGCAAGACTGTGGAGAAGAGCTACCAAGTGCAGGGCACGTCCTTGGTCACCACTGGCACACCTGGAGCTCAGCCTCCCTGGGGACTCCTGGGGAGCAGGTCAACTGTGCCTCAGTTGAATTCTCCCTCAGGAAGAAGGGAAACTGGGTATTCATCCACTGACTTCTATGCCACATTGATTAAGGATCCCTCTTGGAAGCTGTAACTCTCCCAACCTCCAGGCCATGCTGTGTCTGGGCTAAGTGGCCATTCCTGGCCTTGGAGACAGCCTGGAGGCAGGACCACAGAGACATGCAGCAGGTGCTTGTGGAAAACTGCAGACCCACACACATGGCACGCACCGTGCTGAGGTCAGGTTGATCAGAAGGCACAGGAAGGACATGCCAAGTCCCTGCGATATCCAAACATGTCTCAGTTTAAGAGGTCTGTCCTCATTTCTCCTGTTCAATGTTTATCGCCAACTCAGCCACCTCGAAGGCAGGCTTATCACATTTAGGAACAGCAGAGAGCTGGGAGCGAGAACAATTCAGTGAGTACCACGTTCTGAAAGACCTCAAGAGATTAGAATGATGAACCAGATTTAAGGGTGGAATTCAAACTGGGAGAAATGCAAATTAAAAATTTAAGCCGGGCGTGGTGGAGCACGCTTGTAATCCCAGTACTTGGGAGGCTGAGACAGGAGAATCGCAGGTTCACAGCCAACCTCAGCTACTTGGTGAGGTCCTCTGCAACTTAATGAGACCCTATTTCAAAATAAAAAATAAAATAGGGCTGCAGGTGTAGCTCAGAGGTAGAATGCCCCTGGATTCAATCCCCAGTACCACCACCAAAAAAATAAATAAATAAATAAATAAACACACACACACACACACACACACACACACACACACACACACTTTCAAATAATTGCAAAGGCAAAGGATTGGAAAACATGTCTTAACAGTATAAAATTTCATTCAACAAAATACATGTGGGTTTGAGTTTCTCTTTCCAAAAGAAATTTCAGCTCATCTCACATTGCAATCTCTACACTGAATGAAGGGATACAAGCATGTCCCTTCATATCTCACATTATCCCACTGCAAAAAGTGCTCAGATGATAGCTAGGAACGTACACAAAAGGATTTTATTTCAAAGAGGAATTTGACCTTGTTTCTGTGGCCACAATTTTTTTATTTTTTTTGCCACTAGAAGATAGTGGTTTTAGTCTAATCTACAGACCACCCCTGGCACTATCAGAGCGGTCCAAAAATTGAATAGTCTGTCTTGGAAGAGTGAGGTCTGTGACACTGGCCACAATCAGTCAGATGGTCACTGGTGAACCGTTGGAGGAGATCCAAGATTTCTTCACATTTTTTATATCTGGGGTCCCCACTGAGCCTGCTCTCTTGGTCCACTACTGGTGCTCAGCCTGGAGTCACCAGTGGTGAGGGTTTCCATGGGAACCAAGAGGGTGCAGAATTCTGTGTGAACACTGAATCCCAAAGGGAAGAGGCAAGCACTGAAGAGGTCTCACCAGTAATAGTATGCATTTTTAAAAGCTGTCTAATTAAATATTAACCCCAGAGACAGAGCATTAACGGTTCTCCTATGTAAACTTCATGCATCTCATCACCATCTGGGAAAGGGTTTGGGTAGAACACGCCAAGGAAGCTGAATCTATATGCACATCTTCTTGCTCTATCCAATCACTGACAGATGGCACAGAGGGTCGCCCTGAGGTCACCATCCTCTCTCTCCCCTTTATTGATCAGAGTGGCCCCTCCACTGGCTCTTGGTGGTAAGGGTGTCAGCAGGGAGGGCCTGGGACAAATAACATCTTCAATCCTTTTTGCTATTCCTTCTCACCTACATTTTCTTCCCTTCTGGAATCCCAAAGTATTGAATTTCCTGCAGGGATGGAGGCAAGAGGCAGAAGTAGTGGGGTGGTTCTAAGGCCACAGAGAATAGACAGGAACATTTAGTGGAGCAACTGGGAATCAGGAGACGTGGGCTTTGCCTCAGCTTTGTGATCTTGGGCAAATCCACTGATCTCTCTGGGCCCCAGGTTCATTTTCTGAAAAAAGAAAAAAGTTTTGAATGATTGATTTTTTTTTTCAGTACTGGGGATTGAACCCAGGGGCATTCTACCTCCGAGCTACACCCCCAGCCCTATTTTTTATTCTTTATTTTGAAACCGGGTCTCACTAAGTAACTGAGGCTGGCTGCGAACCCGGATCCTCCGGTCTCCGCCTCCCAAGTACTGGGATTACAAGCGTGCGCCACCATGCCCCGCGAATGATTGATTTCTTAGCAAACATTTTTAAGGATCTCCTGTGTGCCTGTCAGTGATGAATGAGGCCCATTTCCTATCCTTGAAGCGCTCACAATATACCTCTGAGGACTTTAATCTGGGGTTCATGCATCCCTAAGTGCTTATGGTACGTTCTTCCAGGAATCTGTGAAACCCTTGCATTTGCACCCCAAATTTGTGTGTAGTTTTTGGAGGGGACAATTCCTCTGCTTTCATGAAATTCTGATAGGCATCCATGACTCTTCAAACCGCTGGCCTTCTTGCTGTTCTTCCCATACCTATGCTGTTTATCATCTTTTCCATATCTACATATCACCTGTGCGTAGCTTATTTTTATTTTTTGTTCTAAAATAAAATTAGATGCAGGATCTGTATCTACTTTAACAACAATATCCATGAAATTTGGATTTGATGACCTATAAATGTAGATATATAAAAATAAACTTTAAAACAAATATATATCTATCACTGGGGGTTGAATTAAGGGACATTCTACCGCTGAGCTACACCCCCAGCCCTTTTTATTTTTTATTTTGAAACAGGGCCTCACTAAGTTGCTGAGGCTGGCCTTGAACCTGGAATCCTCCTGTCTCAGCCCCCCAAGTACTGGGACTACAAGCATGTTGCCACTGCACCAGGCTTTTATGTATATTTGTGTGTGTATATTGGGTCGGGGTTTACTGGGGATTGAACTCAGAGGCATTCTACCTCCTAGCCACACCCCAGACTGATGACTTTATTTATTTGGAAACAAGGTCTCTCTAGGTTGCTGAGAGTCTTGCTAAATTGCTGAGGCTGGTTTCGAACCTGCGATCCTCCTGTCTCAGCCTCCCAAGTACTAGGGTTACAGGTGTGTGCCACCACGCCTAGCATGCAATATATATATATATTTTATATATTTATATGTGCAATATATATATTTCTTTATATATATGCAATATATATATATATTTCTTTATCTATATGCAATATATATTTCTTTATATATATGCAATATATATTTGTTTATATATGCAATATATATATTTCTTTATATATATGCAATATATATATATTTCTTTATATATATATATATATATATATATAAAGAAAGAGCTCCTCAGTGTGCTACTCAAATACTCTCCATTACCACCAACACCGCCCTCTCACCAGCGGCCTACCTCAGGAAGCGCCATCTGGTCTGGTGGGTCACCCCAAACCGCCCCAGCTCCAGCTGTAGGCACTTGAGGAATTTTCCACCCTCCTCTCCACCTCCTAGATCTCCCCGTAGCCAGTGCAGGGCAGATACCACCGCCCCCGTCCCCGGTCCCCGCTGTCTGCTGCCCCCGGGCTGTCCCCGCACCGTCTCCACCGTGCGCCCTGGGCGTCCTGCGCTGGCCGCCGCCCGCTGACTCTGCGAGCAGGGCCGCCTGGCAGCCGCTGGCGGGGAGCAGACGCGGCCCTGGCACCGAGCTGCGCGGATCACACGGTGCGGGGCCGCGGGGCCTCTGCTCAGAGGAGGGACGCGAGCAGGCGCGGGGAGCGAGCGGCACTACAGAGGAAACGGGGAGCCGCAGCACCTAGGCGCATCCATAATTTATAAAATGCCAGCAGCAACAAAAGCAAAGAGGGACCAGAACCAGGAGAACAGAATAGCAGAAAGCTCTTTAATGGTCTTTTTCTATTAATGTCAGATGGGCGACCGTTTTTTAAGTGGGTGGAAGGGTTCCAAGGCCCCCGCAGTTCAGTCACTAAAGCTAAACGCTGCTATTTACCCCCCTCCCCGCCTCGTGGAAGAGCCGAGCCATCCTCTAAGCCAAATGTAATATTTGAGGTTCAAGTGGGTATCTGCTCCTGCTACAGAAACTGCCTGCTCTTTTAAAGGGGTTTCTAGCAGAATTGAAACTGCTCATTCTTTTGTAATGATAATATCACTGACAATTTAGTATCTCTCATATGGACAAGAAGGCCCCAGGGTGCAGATTTTAAGATCAGAGGTTCTGGAGCTGGACTTTCCAGCCCCGGGTTCTTGGAAGCCTACTTAATCTCTTTGTGCCTCTGCTTCCTCTCTGAGAAGACAAGGGGATGGACTTGCCTACCTCTTGATAATTTCGGGGTGCTTTAGTGACAATGTAAGTAAACTTGCCTAAGACAGTAGGAGGTACAAAACAGAGCCCGGTGCCATACTGTGTTTTTTAAATACACTTTCTCAAAATTTCCCAGTCCAAATTCTTCCATTCAGTCCATGGTGGAGATTGAAAGGACCCTACAGTCAAGGAGTTTTCAATCTAAACAAACATTGACACAGCTAGCATAAGTATGCCTCAAAATAAGAAACTCCAACTTTTGAGAGCAATTTGGCAAAATCTATTAAGGTTGAAGATGTGCATATCTACAACTCAGTCTTTTCATGTCTAGAGACTCAAGAATCTACCTACAAGGATGCTCCCTGACTCATTGTCTATATTCACAAAAACCAAGAAACCACCAGCAAAAGGGGAGTGGATAAATATATTATGTGATTCTGTATAACAGATGAAGTAAATGTATCCCAGCTATCTGTAGCAATACAGATGCCCCTCCCCCAATATAGCATTGTTTAAGGATACTTGTATGTCAAAAATAACTTATTAATTTTGCATTAGGATAGTGATTATTCAGGGAGCTGGAGGGGGATGGAACAAAGGTTTGTGTCCACTACAATATTTGGGTCTGGGACAAATATGTTAAAGTCCTAATTTGTTTATTTGTGTGGTATGTCTTTGGTTTTATTACATTTGTTATTTTCTTTCTGTTTGCAATATAATGATAAATTTAAACCGCTTTATGAGAAACACTTTAGAGAACTAATAGATTTTTTTTTTTACAAAGGTTTTACTTTAAACTGGGTGTGGTGGCACATTCCTGTAATCCCAGTACTTGGGAGGCCGAGACAGGAGGATCACAGGTTCAAGGCCAGCCTCAGCAACTTAGACCCTCAGCAACTTAATGACACACTGTTTCACAAAATAAAATAGGGCTGGGTGTATAGCTGGGAGGTAGAATACCCCTGGGTTCAATCCCCAGTACCCCCCCCTTAGAAGCTAGAATACTTTTCTGCTACATTTTTAATCTTCTACAGACTGGAGTCCTGCAGGCAGTGCACCCCAGGCCATTCTGAGGCTGTTCTGAATTTATTAGCCAACGGGAAGATGGAGATTGAGATTAATTCAATGACAACCACTACAAAGTTCTCAAATCATTTCTATATATCTTTCCATAAACTTACCTATTTTGCAAAATAAGACACACCTGTTTAAGAAGAGTCATATCTGCCTGTAACTTTTTGCAACTATTTCTTCATAATGGAGCTAAAAAGAGAAATATCTTGACATTTCTTTGTGCACACCATTAAGTGATGACTGGTATGTATAAAGGACGACCTAGTCTGGGATAGTAATGAAGTGTGTGATGTTATTAACTACAAAGGTATCGGGGTTCTCAGCCTCCTGCATGTGCTCAGCTCTAAGAAAAGTAGGTATTTGGTTGCTCTCCAGTTCCTCTGTCTGAGGATTCAGCCAAATGGAATCATCCAGACTCACAACACACTTTGGGGTCTGAGTTTTCTACTTGAGCTGTCTCCACTAATGAGCCAAGTAAGGGAGGTGCACAACTTAGATACTTCATCTGTCAATGTCCCAGGCTGAATTTGGGGATTTGAAACTTTAATTGAGAGGAAGGAGAAAAATTGGCCAGAGATATGGCAGCAGCATGTTGTAGTGCATGAAGATTTGTCTATATGTTTAAGCCCAGGAAGGAGATCAAGAATGAGGAGGCAGGTAGAAAGCAGCCAAAGAGTGCTGCTGGCAAGGAAAATACACTGTAGAGGTTTTTATTTTTTTTTTGTCAGTACTGGGGATTGAGCCTAGGGACATTCTACTGCTGAGCTACACCCCCAGCCCTATTTTTTATTCTTTATTTTGAAACAGGGTCTCACTAAGTTGCGGAGGGCCTCACTAAGTAGCTGAGGCTGGTTGCGAACCCGGATCCTCTGGTCTCAGCCTCCCAAGTACTGGGATTACAAGCGTGCGCCACCACGCCCGGCCACTGTAGAGATCTTGGTTTTTAATATTCAAGGATCGACTTCATGAGGTCTTGCACGCAGCCAGCACAGCACAAGCTCTTGGCTACTAGCTCTGGACCCCAGTACCTGTATCTCCTGAGGACTGCTCTGAATGTCCAGCTTCTATTTCCCCTTCTGGCACCTCTGCCTTCCTGGGGGGAACCCAATCCCCCTCTGAGGGGTTTGGGTTGAGACACCCTTCTTTCTTCTTGACCAAACATTACTTTCTGACTCAAGCCAGCTGTGCCCTGGGAGTGCTATGTTAAAAAAATAGGTCTTACCAGTTCCTGCCACACAGATGCTAAAAACTGCTTTGGTTTCTGCCTTTTCTGCCTTTTAGCTTTGTATGATTGTTGGTGTGAGCTCCCCTGTAGCCCCTGAATGCATCATTTTTGGGGAGTTTGTTTTGTTTAACCAGCCAGTTTCTGTCATCGGGGTCATGGGGTATATTTCATGTTGCTAGGTCTCTATTTCATAATGCTCCAGTGATTAAAAGGAAAACTTAAAGAATTTGGAAACGATTCTGTGGATACTCACAAAAATGATTAGAGGATGATACATTTACAGGGTCTAATTAGAGAAATATAATTTTGTTTCAAGAAAGGGAATTTGAGGTGAGTTAGAATAACTGTCTTTGACTGCGTCCGTTCTCTCAAGAAGACTTGATTGAAGTCATTGTCTTTGAAATTTATGTGAAAATGTTTTCCCTGAGATATTTTGACACTGGAACCAATATGTCATTTAGGAGATAATTTGTGTGAAAATTTGCCCCCAATTCTTTTTTTCTTCACATGTAGACATAATGAACTTCTAAAAGAACTGGTTAAGCCTGTAATCCTAGTTCTTGGGAGATTGAGATGGGGGATCACAGGTTCAAGGTCAGTCTCAGCAATTTATCAAGGCCCTCAGCAACTTAGTGGGACCTTGTTTCAAAATAAAAATAAAATAGGGCCGGGCATGGTGGCGCACATTTGTAATCCCAGTGTTTGGGAGGCTGAGACAGGAGGATCACGGATTTGTGGCCAGCCTCAGCTACTTATTGAAGCCTTCCACAACTCAGTGAGACCCTGTTTCAAAATAAAGAATAAAAAATAGGTGTGAGGGTGTAGCTCAGAGGTAGAATGCCCCTGGGTTCAACCCCCAGTACTGCAAAAATAAATAAATAAATAAATAAATAAATAAATAGGGCTGGGGGTGTGACTTGGAGGTAGAATGCCCCTGGGTTCAGTACCCAGTACCAAAAAAAAAAATTGTTTACATTCACTGTCTACAATTCATCAACTCCCAGTCACTCTTTTTTTTCTTTTCAGTACTGGGGATGGAACCCAGGGGCATTCTCCTCTGAGCTACACCCCCCCCAGCCCTATTTTTTATTCTTTATTTTGAAACAGGGTCTCGCTAAGTTTCAGAGGGCCTCACTAAGTAGCTGAGGCTGGCTGTGAACCTGCGATCCTCCGGTCTCAGCCTCCCAAGTACTGGGATTACAAGCGTGCGCCACCATGCCTGGCTCCCAATCACTCTTTAATTCACTGTTCTGGTGTTTGCCTTCACAGCAGCCATTCTAATCCAGAGCCATTTTATTTGACTTCTTGGCAATATTTAACACCATTGCCCACTCTTTCCATCTTAAACCACTTTCTTCCTTTGTCTTTTATGACTTACATTCTCCTGATTTTCCCCTCCTGCTGATTCTTTTCTTCTCCTCCCCCTCCTCCTCCTCCTCCTCCTCCTTCCCCTCCTCCTCCTCCTCCTCCTCCTCTATATTGGGGATTGAACCCAGGGGTATCCTACCTCTGAGCTACACCTCCAGCCCTTTAAAAAATATTTTGAAACAGGGTCTTATCCGGCATGGTGGTGCACACCTGTAATCCCAGTACCTGGGAGGCTGAGCAGGAGAATCATAGGTTCGTGGTCAGCCTCAGCAATGTAGTGAAACTTTCAGCAACTTAGCAAGACTCTGTTTCAAACTAAAAAATAAAATAGGGCTAGAGGTGTAGCTAAGAGGTAGAATGCCCCCTGGGTTCAATCCCCAGTACAAAAAGAAAGGGGGGGGCAGGGTTGTTAAATTGCTGAGGCTGGCCTAGAACCTGTGATCCTCCTGTCTCAGCCTCCCAGGTATTGGGATTATAGGCGTGCGCCATGGCGCCCAGCTCTTCTCAGTGTCTTTTGAAGCCTCCTTCCTCTGCTCATCCCTTAAATGGTGTTCTTCAGAGTTTTGACTTAGTCCTTCCTTCTTCATACTCCACACAGCTAATGGGTTGTTTTATCCATTCCCATGGATTCACTTACCATATATTTGCATATAACTCTTAAATGTGCCTACTCCCTTCCGTAAGTGCCAGATCCTATGTATAACTGGAATAACCCAACATTTGGGTTGGATATTCAAACCCAACATTTCCAAAGCAGATGTACTCCCCTGATTTACATCCTTGTTTTTGTGTGTGTGGTACTGGGCATTCTACCTCCAAACTATACCCCCAGCCCTACTTTATTGTTTGTTTTGAAACAAGTTCTTGTTACATTGCTGAGAGTCCCACTATTTGCTGAGGCTGTCCTCGAACCTGAGATCCTTCTGTCTCAGCCTCCGAAGTATAGGGATTACAAGCTGTGCCACCATGCCTGGCTCTTACACCCTCTTTGATCCCTCCTTTTCCTTGACTCTCCAAAGCCAATAAATCACCAAGACCTGTTGAGTCAACCGTCCAAATCATCTCTTGCATCCGTCCATTTCTCTGCAGCTCCATGCCACATCCCTAGTCCAGGAAACCAACGCCTCCCACCCTCACAGCTGCATCAGCCTTTAGCTATTGTGCTATCCCCACAGGTATTGGCTGTTTTCCTCCATAGGGAAACTTTCTACCTCAAAGCTACACCCCAGCCCTATTTTATTTTTATTTTGAAATAAGGTCTTGCTAGGTTGATGAGAGTCTAACTACTTGCTGAGGCTGTCCTCAAACCTGCGATCCTCTTGTCTCAGCCTCCCAAGTACTGGGATTACAGGCGTGCGCCACCACGCCCAGCTCAGAGGAAAACTTTGGAAGTAGAACTGATGACGCTACTCCTCTGTTTAAGTCCCATCAACACTGCTGTTAGGATTATGTCCAACTTCTTGGCAGAATGACTGACCCTTCCTAACATGCCTTTGGCAACATTTACAGCCCCATCTTCTCTTCCCGCCTCCCCAGGCACCATGACATTCTCTCACACCCTGCCTTCCTCCAGCAGCGCTCACACATGTTCTCACTGCCTGGAATACTTTTGTCTCTCTTTCTTTTCACCTAGCTCCTTCTCGAGTTCTGTATCTTTTCCTTCTGAATTCTTTCAATGAGCTTTCCCGTTCCTCACTTGGGTTAGTGCCTCTGTTCACGTAAGATCCTTTTCTCCTCAGTCATATCCTTTATCACAGCACACTGAAATCAGGGAGATAAAAGAACATGGATTCTTCCTACAGTCAGTGCCTAGCTAATAATCAATACGCATTATACATTTGTTGAACGAATTAATTAGTAACATAAAGAATATAAGAAAAGATGGCACATTGTTTCTTATCATTATCAAAAATTCAAGAAGAGGCCAGGCATGGTGGTGAGCACCTGTAATTCCAGTACTTGGGAGACTGACCCAGGAGGATCAAAGATTTGAGGCCAGCAACTTAGTGAGACTGTTTCAAAATTAAAATAAAAGTAAAATAGGGCTGGGATAGAGTGCCCCTGGGTTCCACCCCCAGTACCAAGAAAAAAAAAACTTTTCAAGAAGAGGACATACTCAAATAGAAGCATGGGAAATTTGATTCAGCTCTTTGGGAAGTATTTCTATATTTGGGTAGATAAATATTAGTCCTAGTAGGGCATGGTGGCACGTGGCTGTAATCCTAGTACTTGGAGGCTGAGACAGGAGGATCATAGGTTTGAGGCCAGCCTCAGCAACTTAGTGAGGTCCTCAAAAAACAAAACATTTTTTATTTTGTTTCAAAACAAAATAGGGCTGGGGTGTAGCTCAGAGACAGAATGCCCCCGTGTTCAATCCCTAGTATCACAAAAACAAAACAAAACATTAGTCTTGCTTTCTCTGGAGAATAGTGTCATCTCTTGGCCATATAACACGAGAGAGTCTTACCTGACAGGAAAGCAGACAGAAAGGACTTGGTGACATCTGCAGACCTATGTTGGTCTATGAATTCAAGGAAAGTTTGCCAAATTGAGGATCTGACTGACTCAACAAAGTGCTTTTTACCTACTTCTAAGTTATAAGATTATACTCACATTATAAAAATACACACTATTAAAAGGTGAATGGCAGCTGGGCATGGTGGTGCATATCTGTAATTCCAGTATTTGGGAGACTGAGACAGGAGGATCACAGGTTTGTGACCAGCCTCAGCAACTTAGTGAGACCCTTAGCAATCTAGCGAGACCTTGTTTCAAAATAAAAAATAAAATAGGGCTGGGGGTGTAGCTCAGAGGTAGCATGCCCCTGGGTTCAATCCACAGTCACACACACACACACACACACACACACGGTGAATGGCTTAAATTCTGAGAAGAATTATAAGTATTCCTTTGCATACATCTTTTTTTTGTGGCACTGGGGATTGAACCTAGTGGTATTCTACCTTTGAGCCATGCCCCCAGCCCTATTTTATTTTTTATTTTGAAACAAAATCTTGCAAAGTGGTGGAGGGCTTCACTAAGTAGCTGAGGCTGACCGCAAACCTGCTCTCCTCTTGTCTCAGCCTCCCAGGTACTGGGATTACAAGTGTGCACCACTATGCTCCGCTCTTTGCATACATCTTTAAGTCCCTTGCTCTTCTTTCATTTCATCATACTCAAGGAAAACTATAACTTTGGTTCAATCTAACACCTCCCTACCCTGAGCTTGTATTCATGCTGCTGAATGTGTTGGAGAAAATCCCAAAACCACATTGGGGGAATCTCACTTTAAAAGAATTACTGAGGTCAGGCGTGGTGGCGCACCCTTGTAATCCTGGTACTTGGGAGGCGGAGACCGGAGGATCCGGGTTCGCGGCCAGCCTCAGCTACTTAGTGAGGCCCTCCGCAACTTTGTGGGACCCGGTTTCAAAATAAAGGATAAAAAATAGGGCCGGGGGTGTAGCTCAGAGGTAGAACACCCCTGGGTTCAATCACTGGTACTGCAAAAAAAAAAAAAAAAAAAGAATGATGGAAACTCAAGTGGCCCTTATGCTGCCAGGCAATCATATTATTTGTCTTTGATTCATTCACTGTCCTGTATGCCAGGCAACGATTTTACTCATTTTCCTCTCCAAGTCTTTAACGACTCCTCTGGTCCTCATTTTCCACTGGTGAGTCGGTTTTGTACTCGACTGAGAAACTGAAGCACTCAGCAACCAACCCACACTTCCCAGCCTTCATCCCCCTCCTCCACCTTCCTTCTTGTTTTCGTAGGTGAACTCTCCATACTCGAAAGTCAATTCTTTTTCTTCTGAACTAGATCCTTTCTCCTCTCACCTACTTCAAGAGGTAACTCCAGAAAATCTGCCCTCTCTCTTTGCAAAATCAACTTTTTGCTCTCTAAATGTATTGTTCCCATCTTACAAAAACCTTAACCCCATTTTCCTTGCCAGCTACTGTCCTACTTATTTGTTCTCTTCTCTAAAATGTCTCAAAAGTTGTCTATGCTTTCTGTCTTCAATTCCTCTTAATCTCTCTTGAGCCCCACCCGATCAAGCCCTACCCAAACAGCCCTCATCCTGTTTCCAGTAACCTCCACTTGGCTAAAGCCAAGGGTTAATGATCGGTCCTCATCATTCTACACCCATAAGCAGTATTTGACCACCAGTTGGCTCCCTTCTTTTTGATACTTTGCTAGTTTTTTACTTTGCTAGTAGGATGACACGTTTTCTTTTTCTTTTTGTGTGGCATTGGGGATGGAACCCAGGGACATTCCACCTCTGAGCTACACCCCTGCCCTATTCTATTTTTTTATTTTGAAACAGGGTCTCGCAAAGTTGCAGAGGCCCTTGCTAAGTAGCCGAGACTAGCTTTGAACCTGCAATCTTCCTGTCTCAGCCTTCCAAGTACTGGGGTTGCAGGTGTGCCCCACCATGCCCGGCACATCTTCTTTTTTCTTTTTTTTTTTTTTCAGAGACACAGATTTATTTAGGAAAGTAGATTCACAATCAAAGGTGAATGTGGGCTATCTCCAGAGAGAGACATCTTTTGGGGTAAAGTAAGAAATCTATACTCAAGGGAGAATGGAGGCCATTTTGAGAGTCAAAAGCTTAGAGGGCAAAACAAGGAATACACATTCAAGGAAGAAAGAGGACCATCTCTAGAGGGAGAGAGAGCCAGGAAGACACATTTTCTTGTTTTTCTCCTACCTCACTGGTTAATCCTTCACAGTCTCTTTTGCTGGTTTCTCCTCTTCTTTCCAAGCTCTTACTTGCTCTATCCTGGGCTCGGCCCTTGTCCCTCTTCTCTGTCTACGTGAACTCTGTTGGTCATCTTATCATGCCCCACCTCAGTTCTGCTGACTCACACGTTTTCATGTCCAGTCTTCATCTCTCTCCTGATGAGACTTGTGTCTCTAACTGCTGACTCAACACCTCCACTCCATGTCTACTAGATGCCTGAGACTTAACGTGTCCCGGGCTGAACTCTTGGTCTTCCTCACTAAACTTGCTCTATAACTAGTCATCTTTCCTTGTCTGCGTCTATTGTAATTCAGTCCTTCCAAAAACCGTACCTTTGAGCTGGGCGTGGTGGCGCACGCTTGTAATCCCAGTACTTGGGAGGCTGCGACAGGAGGATCGCAGGTTTGAGGCCAGCCTCAGCTACTTAGGCCTTCCACAACTTAGTGAGACCCTGTTTCAAAATAAAGAATAAAAAACAGGGCTGGGGGTATAGTTTAGAGGTAGAATGCCCCTGTGTTCAATACCCAGTACCACAAAAAAAAAAAAAGGAAAAGAAAACGGATAAATCTCAGGCATCCATAGGATGCAATGCCTGTATCTATGCTTGCTTTTGTGAAAGACAGAATGTGGGGAGAAAGGTATGAAATGAAGGAAAGTAAAACAAAATTAGGTATCAGGATAAAGACACAGAGAGAGGCTGCCTAGGGAGGCATTGCTTATGAGAATTATGTGGATTTTCTCAGTAAGATTCTTTTTTCATTTTCAATTTAATTTTTATTTTTAAATTGCTTTCTAGCTCAATAAGATTTATGTTTTGACAACTATTCTTCCAAACCACTTCCATTCTGTTTTACAGCCATCTTTCCTCTTCAACATACCTATGTCTTAGTACTGGGGATTGAGCTCAGAGGCATTCTACCTTCGAGCTATATCCCCGGCCCAATTTTATTTCTTATTTGGAAACAGGGTCTCACTAGGTTGATGAGAGTCTCACTACTTGCTGAGGCTGTCCTTGAACCTGCGATCTTCCTGTCTCAGCCTCCCAAGTACTGAGATTACAGGCCTGAGCCACCACACTAGGCTCCAGTTTGAGCTTTCAATATCTGTTTCTCTCCAAGGATAGTAGTAATTAACATTAATAATAAGAATTCTATTTCTTATCCTATTCAGTGGGTTAAGTAGTTTGTGCAAGGTAGCACAGCTAGCAAATATCCAAGGTTACATAGCTGGGGCTAAGAATGAGCTTAAATGGTATATTAATAAATACATTATAGCTGGGCATGGTGGCACACGCTTGTAATCCCAGTACTTGGGAGGCGGAGACTGGAGGATCCGGGTTCGCGGCCAGCCTCAGCTACTTAGTGAGGCCCTCCGCAACTTAGTGAGACCCTGTTTCAAAATAAAGGATAAAAATAGGGCTGGGGGTGGAGCTCAGAGATAGAAAGTCCCTGGGTTCAATCCCCAGTACTGCAAAATAAATAAATAAATACATTATATTTTATTACTTATATAAAATAGGTATAAGTAGTATAGTAACACTGACAATACCTGTGTAAAAGCCAGTCTCCTCAACTGACAGCTATATATGCCATTTGAGGCCATCACTTCTTTTCTACAATCAGAAAATACATAGCATAACAAGTCATAAAGAATGATAATTGAAATTTTTGATAGTTCTTTGATTTGAATGCTCTTTTTTCCTTTCCTTTTTTTTTTTTTGCAGTACTGGGGATTGAACTCAGGGGCATTCTACCTCCGAGCTACACCCCCAGCCCTAGTTTTTATTCTTTATTTTGAAACTGGGTCTCACTAAATTGCGGAGGGCCTAACTAAGTAGCTGAGGATGGCCATGAACCCGAATCCTCCAGGTCTCAGCCTCCCAAGTACTGGGATTACAAGTGTGCGCTACCACGCCCGGCTCTTTTTTCCTTTTCAAAGGAAAAATGCTCTGTAGCAAAGAGTGAAGCCATCAGTGCTATTCAGTGAAGACCGAGGGAGCTTTGCATGATTCGAGGTGAGGAAAGGCGACCCTCACCAAGTACTTTTCCCAAAGGGTGTGGACGAGGGACCAAGGTTCCTCTGGGTTGAATTATCTGTTTGTTTGATGTTGAAAGGTAAATTATGCATGTGGCACAAAATGCAAGAGAAACTAAAGGATCTAGAATGAAAAGCAAGTCTCCCTCCTT
The DNA here is from genome assembly GCA_004027185.1 of Glis glis. Taxonomy (NCBI): domain Eukaryota; kingdom Metazoa; phylum Chordata; class Mammalia; order Rodentia; family Gliridae; genus Glis; species Glis glis. The sequence goes on along the minus strand of PVJS01012280.1, from coordinate 27,533 downwards.
TCCTGTCTCCCAGCCACCTGGCTCTTCTTTCTAGATGCAACTGCTGCCTCCAGTTCGATTTGAGTCCTTCCAGTTCTGTGCTTGAACAGGCATGTAGGTGAATTCAGGGCTTCAGCTGTACAGGATTTTCCTGTGTCCAGAGCACATGCATGTACCTCTTCTCATCTGGTCCTCTCAGCAAACATGCCAACTGCATGGGAGAGAGAGAGAGAGAGAGAGAGAGAGAGAGAGTGTGTGTGTGTGTGTGTGTGTGTGTGTGTGTGTGTGGTACTAGGGATGGAACGCAGGGGCACTCTACCTCTGAGCTACACCCCTAGCCCATTTTATTTTGAAATAAGATCTTGTTAAATTACAGCACGCTGGCCTGGAATCTGCAATCCTCCTGCCTCAGCCTTCCAAGTACTGGAATTACAGGCACGTGCCATGGCGCCCGGCTTCTTGCATGAAAGACATCTCATCAGCCTCACCCTCGCCCCTTAACATCATTCATCCGGGGTCCCAGGATGTTTAATGAGGTCTGGCATTTTCCCCACGAGTTGCCATCCCCTCTCTACCCTCTTGGAAAAATCGGAACACAAAGTGTCTCACAGGCATTTAGTCGTAAAATCCAAATAAAATGGAGAAGCAGTTGCCGAGTGGGTTTTTGATTTTTCGTTTTGTTTTTGAAGTAGTGATCCTTGAATTTCCCCTCACATGCACATTTCTGTCCTTTGCTGGGCTCAGATGCCAGCTGCATGTTGCCATGGTCCGAAGAAGGACCTATGGGTTTCCCCTGGCAGCTGCTGCCACTGTTTTAGCCCTAGGGCCCTGCAGGCAGCCCCTGGCAACATTTTTAATTCAACATCAAACTTCAACTTGAAATTGAAAAGAGAGGGGAAAATGACAAGATGTCAATGTCTCAGAACCTAGCAAGTGGGACTTGTAAATGTACCTAGTCTGGATTTCTTTGCTGGGGAAGTTGCTCATGCTTTGTGGCCTGTGGGAGTGGGCTGTGCCCCATCAAAGAGACCCTGAAGGATGCTGCAAAGGCTCCAAGGCGATGCTCCAGCTCACGAGGAGACCCCAGATCTGCTCAGAGGGCCTTGAGAATAAGTGAAGACAGGTGGAAAGCTGGCCAGGGTACATTTCTTTTTTTGTATGGTACTGGGAATTGAGCCCAGGGGCATTCTACCTCCGGCTACACCCCAGCCCTATTTTATTTTTATTTTATTTTTTTTTGGTGGTACTTGAGATGGAACCCAGGAACATTCTACCTCTGAGCTACACCCTCAGCTCTATTTTATTTATTCTTTTATTTTAAAACAGGGTCTCACTAAGTTGAGGAGGGCCTCACTAAGTTGCTGAGGCTGGTTGTGAACCTGTGATCCTCTTGTCTCAGCCTCCCAAATACTGGGATTACAAGTGTGCACCACCGCGCCTGGCTTATTTTTATTTATTTATTTATTTTTATTTATGTATTTATTTTTGCAGTACTGGGGATTGAACCTAGGGGCATTCGATCTCCGAGCTACACCCCCAGCCCTATTTTTTATTCTTTATTTTGAAACAGGGTCTCACTGAGTTGCGGAGGCCTCACTAAGTAGCTGAGCCTGGCTGCGAACCCAGATCCTCTGGTCTCAGCCTCCCAAGTACTGGGATTACAAGCGTGTGCCATCATGCCCAGCATTATTTTTATTTTGAAACAGGGTTTTCTTAGGTTGATGAGAGTCTCACTACTTGCTGAGGCTGTCCTTGAACCTGTGATCCTCCTGTCTCAGCCTCCCAAGGTCTGGGATTACAGGCATGTGCCACCATGCCCAGCTCAGGGTACATTTTTAAGTAAAAAAAAAAAAAAATAAATAAAAAGGCTGCAAAACAAGGTATATAAAGGCCTCAGTTTAGGAGAGAAAAATATGTGTGTAAATGCATAGCAAAAGTTTGGAAGGTTATACTCCTAAAATTCGTATTTCTAAGATCATGAAGTGTTTAAAATTTCTTCTGTGTATCTTTTTCCATTGTCTAGATCTTTTACAAAGCTCATTATCTATTACTTTTATAGCCAGAAAAGTGCTATCTGTATAAAATTTGGGGAAAAAAAAAGATAATCAAGCTGGGTTCCTATTCCTTCAGTCCACCCAGACTCCTAGAACAGAAAAAAGCGAGTCCTCAGCTGCCCAGGCAGCCTGGCTCAGTGCTCAACTCTCTAGCTAGTTCAGGGTCTCATTCAGCAGGTGAAGTGCTGGGCACAACGTGGGCGTCAGATCACCGCAGCTCTTAGCTTTCAGCTGAATAGAGCCTCACAGCTCACCTTTGCTTTCCTCATCTTCTTTGACACGTTCCCCCATAGCACCTCTACAAGGAACATGGAGCCAGCAGTTTTTTTGGTGTGGTGGTGGTGGTGGTGGTGTGTGTGTGTGTGTGTGTGTGTGTATGTGTGTGTGTGTTGTAGTACTGGGGATTGAACCCAAGGACCCCACACATGCTCGGAAAGTGCTCTGCCACTGAGCTACATCCCTAGCCCTATTTATTTTATTTTGACACAGAGTCTCACTAAGTTTCCCAGGCTGGTCTTGAACTTGCAGTCCTCTTGCCACAGCCTCCTGAGCTGCTAGGATTACAGGTGTGCACCACTGCACCCAGCTGGAGCCACCATTTTGGTCCTCAATTTACATATAAAGAAACTGGGGCTCAGAGAAACTTAAGAGGCAAGTAGCAGACTTGGATTGAAAGCTTGTCTTCAGACTTGAAGCCCACAGCATATACAACCACTTGTTTTTTTTTTTTTTTTTTTTTTTTTTTGCAGTACCGGGGATGATTGAACGCAGGGGCATTCTACCTCCGCGCTACGCCCCCGGCCCTATTTTTTATACTTTATTTTGAAACCGGGTCTCATGAAGTTGCAGAGGGCCTTACTAAGGGGAAAGAGAGAGAGAGAGAGAGAGAGAGAGAGAGTGAGCAAGAGAGAGAGAGAGCGCTGAGGCTGGCTGCGAACCCGGATCCTCCAGTCTCCACCTCCCAAAGTACTGGGATTATAAGCGTGCGCCACCATGCCCGGCTTTATACAACCACTTGTTTAAGAGGTGTGTATATGCACGCGTTAGGTACAGACAGTCTTGTGAGTTACTGACCATATGCTACTCACTTGGGGTGGTGACGGAAAACTTCCCTCTAGAACCAGAAACGTAAACTTGAAAATCATTTGGGGCTAATCACCCCTGATTGTTGCGTTGTTGGATAAAGGTCTTGCTATACACTGAATTGTGCCGTCCTGCCTGGCCTCCAGTGAAGATTTTGCAGGATGTTAAGGGACTGAAATTCTGACAGGCGCTGTCTCTTGGGTACTAACCTAGCTCTGACACCTAGCGCAGTGCTTGATGCACTACAGCCTCTTGTTGTGATGAATGGATGAGTGTGTGTGAGAGCCTGAGAGGACAGGGGACCTTCCTTCCCCAAGTTCTGGTCTGGTTCTCCCCATGACTCACCTCTGGTCCCCTCTGCTCCTCATCTCCCACCAGATTGAATACCTGTAAAATCCAAGATGTTAAAAAAATTAATAGCTTTGCTCCCCCATCCCCCTGAAAAGGAATGCAATTTCTCCTCAATTCTAGCTGCTCTGAGCACTAGCTATAAAAATAAAAAATGAGAAATAGAGACGGTTGTTGTCATTTCAGATACAAATGGGCATGTACATTCAGTCTTTATGGCTAGATAACTTCCACTTCCAGTGCTCAGTATTTATTGGCTTTGACTTATTGATAGAACATCCTGGGGCCTGTAGTCCTCCTGCCCACAGAGCAAAGACACCATCAGCAACCGCTTTCTCCTCTCAACCCATGAATAATAATGTGGATGATGATGACGGTGTTATTATTATCATTTGGTATTTAGCCAACGTCTTTCCCCGAAGTACTTAAAGCACTTTATAGGCATTGCCTTATTATTCCTCACAATACCTCCCCGGAGAGATGGTGAGAACAGAGAGTTGATTTCCATTTCACTAAGAGGAGAAGCTGAGACCCAGAGCAATGAGAGGGCTGCTCCAAGGTCACCTGGAGAAACAGGGCTGAAGTTAGGACAAGAACCAAGGGCTCGTAATGGCTGTTTAAGGGCGCCTTCCTACTCCCCACCAGGGACGATGAGTCATTAGCCCATTCACCGAGTTCTGAGCGTAGTTGGACATTAAGAGGAAAATTTTGGCAGAGGCACATTCTGAAAGAAACTTCTGGAAGAAACACTGTCAAAGTAGGCAGGTGGATGAGAAACTCCTCACTTACCTCGAGGGCATGAAGGAGCCAGGTGTTGGATGTTAGAGGACTTTTGAAGAGGATCTCTTCCCCCAAGGGGAGGAGAAAGAGCTGCACTTCTTCTTAAGCCTAAGGACAATGACTTCAAGGAGAGATTGCAAGGAGTCCTTTGCTGTTTGTGGTGTACAGTGGGCAGGTGTGTGCCGTGTGTGAGAAATCTAAGGAGCATGAGTTTGGCTGGGATGACCTCTAGTTCCTGAATGGAGGCCTGAGACTTGGGAAATGATTTCTCTCAGAGTTTAATGGAGCAAAGACTGCATGAGTGTTTGCCGTGACTAGATGTGGACCGTGTGCAAGAGAAAGCCCGCATGGGGCCATCTTAGATTTTGCCTGAGAAGACCGTCCTAAAAGGCAGGGGGACCTTGGTAGAAAGTAGCTGCAAGAGGAATCCAAGATGCCCGTGGGGCTCTGGGTGGAGCCACAAGCAGTCAGCCAGATGGGAATGCATTCGCTCACGCCAGGAAAACTGAAGCAAACAATCTACATTATTGGGGGGTCTCCAAAGAGCCCCATGAGAGCCTCTCAAGAGGAAGAGCCAGCTTTTCACTTCTACCCATTCTAGAAAGTCCTGATCACTACCACCAGGAGTGAGAACATTACTGCTTCTGTTACCTTGTCTTCACAGCCCTGCCCCTACCCTGACGAGTCAGAGATGGGGATGGAGAATTAGGACTTAAAACAGCCCAGCGCTTCCAATCCCTCACCTCCAGGTCTGAGGAGGGAGGGGAAAGAGGTGAACATCTATCTTTAGTCACATTAGATATGTTTACTCTTACATGGTGATTGGGCACCTTAATTCTCAAATTAGGATGATATTTTCCAAATTAAAGTGAATAAAAGTGACCTAAGAGTGAAGGGAGAATTATAGGGCCTGCCCACGTGTTATCCAGTGACAGGCAGATCTCTCCTCTCGGGGCAGGTTTGAATGGATAGAGAAGGCAAAACTAAATGGTGCATTCCCCGAAATGTGTTTGTGCAACAGTATGGTCACATGAGCTTCCGGGGTGGGGGGCAGGAGTTATGCCAACAAACATTGAAATGCTGTAAACCTCTACTGCTCACCACCATTTATACCCAATTTTATCCAGCAGCATAATGGCAGCCATTGTTTTTAAGTGGTGACACTGTGTGCGGCATTGGCAAGACACGTCAGGTTCAGCAACTCATTTAATACTTTTAGTTACCCTGTGAAGTAGATATTTCATCCCATTCTCTAGATGAAGAAACTGAGGCACAGAGAGGTACAATAAGCTTGCTGGAAGGCACAGAGCTAGGAAGCGGTTGAGCTGGCATTCAGCTCGGGTTTTCCTGGCTCCAATGCCTTGCTTCTAAGTCACACTCTTTCAGAATCATACAAGTTGTTCTGTGCTTCCTTCACTCTCAGGTCCCCTCCCAGCCATAGTGGCACACACATAACCTATCTTTCCACGTCTATCTCAGAAAGTCTGAAATCAGCCCACACCGAGTACCCTGAGCCCAGCACAGTCCTTGGTACACAGCTGACACTCAATCGGTGGCTACTCACTGGCCATTAATTTAGATGCAAGCGTGGGCTTTGGAGTCAAACCAACACATGCCACTAACTAGCCGTGTGGTTTTGGGTAAATTACTTTACCTTCGTTAAGTTTCAGTCGTCTTCTCTGTGAAGTGGGTTGATAATGTCTCTATAGGAGGGTGGTTGGGAGCATTGACTAAGTCTCTAGCACTTTGATGTGCCTTCAGTAATTATTTGTTGCGTGAATCACTAAGTCGGAGGCTGCCTTTTGTTCCTCACTCACACATGCAGAACCTCATCTTTCCAATCAGATCAGAGGCTCCATGCACGGGTTGGCTCTCTTCTTTGTAAAACTGTTAGGCAAACAGTGCTGGATGGATACTAGTAACTGACTGACATTGTCTTTGTGACAGAACACTGCATGGTTTGGAAACCCTCCTATGGATGTAGAGAAGTATACTGTCAGAGGGAGTGCATTTCAGAGAAGTGAAGTAAGGATACAGGGCTAAGGTAGGTGCTTAGTTAAGTTGTTCAGTTAAGTTGTTCGATGGTAAAAAAAAAATACATGTTACAAGCCAATGTATATCCTAAGTGCTTTATATATAATCTCATTGAGTCCCCGTACAACAATAGTAGAGGTAGTCATTGAGTCCCCGTACAACAATAGTAGAGGTAGTCATTGAGTCCCCGTACAACCCTTTGAGGTAGTCTCTACTATTCTGTCTTATTGCTACTTAGAGAGGGTAGGTAATTAACCCAATGCCACACAACTATTATGGGGACCAAAGCATTGGAACCCATTAACTCCTTTTTGTTTTTGTTTTTGTTTTGGTACTGGGGATTGAACCCAGGGACATTCTGCCTCTGAGTTATATGGGTTATACTTCCAACCTTATTTTACTTTTTATCTTGAAACGGGGTCTTGCTAAGTTGCTGAGGGTCTCATCAAGTTGCCGAGGCTGGCCTCAAACCTGTGATCCTCCTGTCTCAGCCTCCCAAGTACTGGGATTACAGGGGTGTGCCACTGTGCCCAGCTAAAATATCATTAACTCTTACTGGATCTAGGAATCTAACCTTTGTAATTCCCACTTCTTATCTCCCTTATACATAATTCTAGTGCTAACCTAGTGTGAGGTTAGTTGTTCCTAAGTCTTTTCTTACCTATTATTTTGTAAGCATTTTTAGTACAAGGATCATGTTCTCACATTTTTGTGCCTTTTCAGCGCTTTGTGGAGAGTATGTGCTCAATAAAGGCTTGTTAAAATATGTTTTTGGCTACATCTACACCCCAAATGTCAAATCTGTTCACTTCTTTCCAATTCCACTGCAACTCTGATGCAAGCTGCTAACATCTCTCCCCTGGAGAACTAAAAGCTAGCTTCCCATTGCTATCTCTGCTTCTATCCACATTGTAATTGGAGTTATCATCTTGCACTATTTGTAACAGGAGAAAATATGAAGCCAATGTATCATTTCTTTCCCAAAAAGGAGGGTCTCAAACGGCCAATCTGCCATCACAGCCTCTGGTAAGAGTAAATGCTGGGCATGGTGGCACACACCTGTAATCCCATTACTTGGGAGGCTGAGTCAGGAGGATCACAGGTTCGAGACCAGCCTCAGTAACTTAGCAAGACTCTCAGCAACGTGGCAAGACCCTGTATCAAACCAAAAAGGGCTAGGGGATAGCTCGGAAGTAAAATGCCTCTGGGTTCAATCCCCAGAACCACAAAAATAAATAAACAAATAAATATAAAAATATAAATAATGATGTCACTTCTTGGAGGAAGGAAAAAGCAATGCAAGGAGTTCACGCCTGAGGGAGAAGTGGAAGCCAACGTCTTCCAATCCACCGGGGGCAGGATTGGGGGCAAAGATGGTAAAATGTGTGTGTCCAATCTCCCCTGCTGGGGAGGCTGAAGGGAGACTGGCACCTACCTTCCTGGTTCTAGTTGGATTCTGGGAGGAGACCACCTTACAGTGTGCCATCCAAGCAAATGTGGAACAGCCGCATCAGATAAAACTGGTGGCGTGGCATGAGTAGGTAGTTAAATCACGGAAAGTATACCCTTGGCTCCCTTGCAGCCTGCAAAGTGTCAGGAAGTTCCATGTGCTCTGTGGAGGGACAGGGTGGAGCGGTTTGAAAGCTTACTCACTGGAAAAGCTGTGAACTGCCAGGCTGACCCCAAGTTAAGGGTTGAGTGGGGGCTGAGGGCAGGCTGCAGATGGCTGTGCAGCAACAGCAAGACCAAGGTCTGGGTGAGTCCACAGGGCTGGGGTGCTGGGAGTTGGGGGACAGTGAGGGATAAATCAGGCACACTTACCTGTTACGGCCTCTGCAGTGGGAAGTGAGAGAAGAGCAAAGCAAGGGCCTTCCCAGCTGCTGAGACCCTCATGAGGCCCTTCCCCGCCACCACAAGGACTCGTGGTGAGTTCCCTACAGGCCACAGCCCAAATCCTGGCATTTCCCTAAAGGCGACTGTTTAGACCAAAAGGGGCTGAAATATCAATCTTAAAAAGTCAATTTTTTGCTCATTAGGAAAAGTTTTTTTTTTTTTTTTTTGCAGTACCGGGGATTGAACCCAGGGGTGTTCTATCTCCAAGCTACACCCCTCGCCCTATTTTTTATCCTTTATTTTGAAACCGGGTCTCACAAAGTTGCGGAGGGCCTCACTAAGTAGCTGAGGCTGGTCGCAAACCCAGATCCTCCGGTCTCAGCCTCCCAAGTACTGGGATTACAAGCATGCGCGACCACGCCCCGCAGGAAAAGTTTAAGATTGGATCCAAGTGAGGAGGGAGAGAGATGCCATTCTCTTTGTGTATCTGAAAGAGGTTGAGTAAAATTTCAATCCAACTATACGGCATCTGCATGACATCACCGCCCTGCTTAAAAAGCCCTCAAAGCTTTATAATTGCAGGCAAATTAAAACTCTTGCATGTGGCCCATGAGGCTCAGCATCACCTAGGTCAAACTCCCCCAACTCGTCTCTGATCTTGCTCCAGTTCTTAGAACAAACAAACCTCTTTCCTGGGGATTCACATTTGCTCCCGCCCTCCTGGAATCTTCTTTACTCTGTATTCCCACGACTGGATCCTCCCATGTCTTCACTTCACCTACTTAGAGAAGCCTTTCTTGACTACCTGCCCTAAAAGAGGTCCCTCTCCCCTTGTCTGTTATCCTATACTGTGGCACTTTATTTCCTTCAGAGCAACGATCACAACCTGGAATTATTTTGTGTTTATTCATTTACACGTTTACTGCTTACCTCCTTGACTAAACTCCATGAGGACTGGATTAATAATAAATACCTGGAAAAGGAGAGGAAGGTGGGGAGGCTCATTAAAGGATATCTCTGGCATGGATGGAACTGCTTAGTCATTCCTTGACTATTTCTTGAGCACCTATCCCCCAGTTGCTACAGCTGTTGGGTGCTACTGTCTCACATCTTGCTTTTTTTTTTTTTCCCAAAAGGACTATCCTTGGCTGCAGAGAGCTTCTTGGTGGGAGATGACTGGGAGGTTATACTGCACCCCTTGGGCATTAGGCTGACTGACGAGGGCAGCAGAATAGCCTAGCCCCTTTACCCAGGCCATCCTTAGTTGTCAAGAAACCTAAACAGCAATATTGAAATAAGGGAGGCAGTAATATGTTACAAAATCTGGTGTGTCTATCCACATCTCTTTCAAAAGACTTAAAATTAAGTGATCATAAGATCTTTGAGAAATATAATTAAGAGAAGAAAGCAAGTTATCTAATTATGGATTTGTGAATTATATCTCATTTGAATCCAAATTTAATATAAATATTCATTTATAATAAAAACCTAATGATGATTTAGAAGCTTTGATTTTTAAAGCAAAATACTTATCTTCTCACACAGATTTGATGTGATGTATCTAAGAGAACCTATGAATATTCATAGCCAGCATATGAACTACACATCCAAATCCATATAATACACTTCTTCCCCAAGCCGAAAGATGCACCCTTTTTCCTCTGGAAAGAAAATAATTAGAGTGTAGTTGAAAATGGAAAAGCCAGCCGTCCCTTCAATAAAAGTTGCAGTATCCGGAGGGGCTGCCAGTCTAATAAATTGTTTGTTTAACTTGTTTGGAATGGTAAGGTTGACAAGCCAACATGAAACTTAAAAAGGAAATCTGCCAAGGTGGTCGGTATGCCTGGGGCTCAGGCTGCCTCCGGTGCCTCCATCAGGCATAATGAAATTCTCAGAAGCCCCTTGTGCTCGGCTGGAAGCAAAGGCACAATTCACTGACCGATGTCAGAGATCTTGCTTAACCCCTTTCAACTGCAGGCAATCCCGATCTTGGGGCCCGGGAGACTTTTCATAACTTAATGCTGCCTCTGGCTGCTCCATCTCTCAGAAGACTGCCAGGTGGAGACATCTCAGGTAAGAGTTTGGGGGTCCTGAGCAAGCGTGTGCTCCTACACAGGTGGACTTCATTGTACTCATTAGCTGTGGCCTTCAAAATGATTTGTGTGTCAAAAAGATCTTTCAGTTGACTACTATTTCCCATGTAGAGGGGACAGCTCGTGACAGAATCCTATAGCAAATCCTATTATAAGCTAAGAAGTGCTTTTGGAATGCTACTTGCTCTTCTACTCTTGTGGGGTAGGGTGTAATGTCGAGCCAGCACTCAGCAAGCAAATCCAGGGGCATGGATCGGCAACGAGTTGCAGGGCCTCTGGAGCCAGGCACCCTACACTTGAGTTCAGACTCTATTGCTATCATGTAGGCTCGTTTACCTTTGTCACACCTCTGAATAGAAGAATTTTCATCTTCAAATGGGGGCAATAATATTTGCCCTAAAAAAGAGCTGAAAGAATGAAATGTGCCTGGGCCCAGTGATACAGGAAGCGCTCACCAAATGTTAGCAATTAATATGGTTGATGCTCCTTGAAATGAGTGGCACACCCCAAGAAACCGACTGAGTCAGGCTGTGATAAAAAAAAAAAGTATGGGGTTGAAGAGGCAGCAGACTGCCGTCTTTGCCTGAACTGCTATGCATGTTCTGAGTTCCCTCTCCCCTGGCCGGTTGCAAGTTGGACTTCCCATGCAGACCAAAGCTTTTTTTTTTTTTTTTTTTTTTT
>PVJS01012280.1:0-16548 GCA_004027185.1 Glis glis | reverse complement strand
CTGGATCCTCCACGCCCGGCTCAGACCAAAGCTTTTTAAGAGTCTTGCAGAAGCCGGGTGTGGTGGCGCACGCTTGTAATCCCAGTACTTGGGAGGCTGAGACAGAAGGATTGCAGGTTCGCGGCCAGCCTCAGCTACTTAGCGAGGCCCTCCACAACTTAGTGAGATCCTGTTTCAAAATAAAAGATAAAAAATAGGGCTGGGGGTGTACCTCGGAGGTAGAATGCCCCGGGGTTCAATCCCCAGTATCGCAAAAAAATAAAAAAAGAGTCTTGCAGGATGCTCAAGCCCAGCACAGTGTCTGCACATAGTATGTGTGAAAATGAATTAATTCAAATTGCAGTTTTAAATACCTGCAGGTATTTGATGCTTTGGGCATCAAGAAAAGGGAAGAGATGATCGTGTAAGTTAGGATTCTTTTCTCTGAAAGTCCAGCACACCCAGTCTACATGGACTTAAACACAGGTAACTGGAAAGTCCAGGAGCAGGGTGGCTCAGAGGATGCCACGAGGCCCTGATTTCTCTCCCTCTGTCTCAGCACTGCTTTCTCTGGTTGGTTCTGTTTCAAACAGCCTCTCTGACTTGACCTAGCAAAATTATTGCATACTTCCAGACCTAACACCTTCCCAGTTTCTATTTCAGCAAGGGGGGAAATAATGACTTTTTATTCCAGTAAAGAATCATTGCAACTTTAATACCGTCATGTGCCCATTTCTGAGACAATCACTGTGTGCTACGTTGATCGACCTACACTCTAGTTGTAGATTCCTCCCTGAGATGGAGGAAAGGACAACTCCCCTTTAATCATGAGTTGAGATTGACATTGGGGTGGGTCTTCAGGTTGGTATATTTGTTTTAAAATGTATCTGGGATTTTGTTTTTATCCAGGTATGGTGAGGCCAGCAGATCAGGAGATGACTGCTGTTGAAAAGATAGCTTGTTAGTCCCAGTTTCCGAGAGCAGGGGTTGACCACACACGCTGGGCCTCCTGCGGAAGCACCAGAGGTGGTGGGGAGTCAGGAGTGAGCGGAAGGAAGCAGAAGCAGTTGAGTAGGAGCAAGGTCAGATGCTTTGAAAATTTTTGTGCTCTAGACTATGGGGGTCATCCCTGGTTGTCATACCTGGCCCTAGGGTGATTTAGAGGGTTAGTGTCCTGGACTGCAAGAGCCTGAGAAGTGGGGCAAAGGGGGGTCTGGACTAGGGATTGGTTGCATATCAAAGGTGTGCTCACAGGTAAATTATTTGCAGTCTCTAGGAATTAGCTAAACCTGGGAGGAGCAGTCTCTCCCTAGGTCCATAAGACCCCAAGATGTCAAAACATCATAAAATACAGAAAATTTAAAAAGCATGATTAATATAGTACTTGGTGGCAAAATACCACATACCTACTACTACAAACACCAACATCTAACATGGGGGTGTCATCTCATTCATTTGGCCATTAATCAGTTTATTCCTCATTCATCTTATCTGCTCAACTTGTTTCTCTGAGTGTGTCATTCAACATTTATTGAGAATCTCAAGTGTTATAGACTGAACTAAGTGCAAGAGACGTACAAATGAACAAGATACGGTTCCTGCCTTCCTGATAATTAGACTTAATCAAATCATTATAATTTCTTTCTTTTCCTTCCTTCCTTCCTTCCTTCCTTCCTTCCTTCCTTCCTCTCTCTCTCTCTCTCTCTCTCTCTCTTTCACTCTTTCTCCCTTTCTCTCTCTTTCTTTCTCCCATAGGAATTCTATTTCTGAGCTATACCCCCAGCCCTTTTTATTTTTTATTTTGAAACAGGGTATTGCTAAGTTGCTGAGGCTGGCCTCGAACCTACAATCCTCCTGTCTCACGCTCCCAAGTACTGGGATTGCAGGTGTGCACCATCATGCCCGGCTTAAATTATAATTCTTAAGAATGCTTAGTTTAGTCCTACTAAGACTTATCCCATATGGTATATGATCCAGTAATTCATTTTAAAGGCTTTAATCCATTTACTTATTTTAGGCTTTAGTGAATATTTGGGCAGTAAGAATATTCTGGGCCATTGGGGAGAAGATCTGATACCTGTAAATAAAAATACTCTCTCACTGAGGATAATTTTTTATAGTGTGGATGGCATTCTGGAGATTACAAAATGCTTCAAATATTCTCATCCCCCGCCCCCAGTACCCCAGTTAGAGATTATTATTATTTTTTTTGCAGTACCGGGGATTGAACCCAGGGGGGTTCTACCTCCGAGCTACACCCCCGGCCCTATTTTTATACTTTATTTTGAAACCGGGTCTCACAAAGTTGCGGAGGGCCTCACTAAGTAGCTGAGGCTGGCCGCGAACCTGGATCCTCCGGTCTCTGCCTCCCAAGTACTGGGATTACAAGCGTGCGCCACCACACCCGGCCTAGAGATTATTATTATCCATTTTATTATCATCCATGGGGAAGCTGAGGTTTTACGAAGAGGTAAAGTGATTTGCCCAAGATTTACAATCAACAAGTGGCCAGACAGAGCTGGAAACAAAATTCAATTCTGTTTCTACTTTGCTCATATTATCCAAAGGGTGAGACCCTTGCCCATGGCAACTGGAGCATCAGAATGTGGCCTCTCAGAGTAAGAAATTACTTCCCTTTGAATTCTCCCTCAATTCCTTTAGCTCTGTCAAGTGGCAAAGTTTTACTGAATAATCTTTAACACCTTTCACTTGCTAATTCCTCTCTTCCTTTTTAGAAGTCAGGAAAGTATAGTCTGGGGCTCAGAATCTTTGCCGGGTATAACTGAGGAGCTAGAATCTAATATATTGCTTTATTTATAGAATCTACTATTTTGCTTTATTTATGACAAGTGATATTGGTCTTATGTTGAACTATTGTTTCCTTGGAAATAAATTTATTTTTTGAAGTTAAAAAAGTGTTGATTTAAAACAAATACCAGGTAGATAATAATATAGGTGGTTTGTGGGTATAGGCAGGTCGTGACACAGCACCACATCACTGCAATCTGGGACACCTCATAGACTAAGCAAGTAGGAAGAGACCCAGGGGAGGGAAAGTGCCAGGTGCTCTCGCTTCTCTCTTACCCAAGGAGGAAGAGGACTGGGTCAGATCCACTTCATGTAAAACACATGGCATGATCCTCTGAGACGGTGGCTTTTAAACCCAGGTCCAGAGACTGCTGCCAATTCAAAATGATGTTTCCAAACCCTTTATGAGAAGGAAACATGAGGACGCTATGCAAGCATGCCATTTGTGCTTTCTTAGGTGAGACTATACTTTATTATGGAATTGTATTCTTATTTATTTTTGTAGGAGTGTGTGTGTGTGTGTGTGTGTGTGTGTGTGTTACAATGGTCATTCTGTAGTGATTGGTTGATGATAGTAGATTCCCACTGTTTATTGTGATTGTACCTGTATCTTTTTTTGGCAAACCAAAAGCCAGCGACCTTATCTTAACCATGCCCTTCTCCCTATTTTATTCTATATATCACTGAACCTCTGTTCTAGTAGACGTCAATGGAAGGAAACAGCTTGCCTTCTATTGCTAGAGGAAAAAAGATATTGATAGATCCAGCATTATAATTGTGGTTGCTAGCAATGCAAAACAGCAAGCCATAAATCCTTATGAACTCAGGCACTGCTGTCTACCATTAAAGAGTTCCCTCTTTTGTGTGTGTGTGTGGTACCAGGGATTGAACCCAGGGGCATTCTACCTCCAAGCTATACCCCCGGCCCTATTTTTTTATCCTTTATTTTGAAACCGGGTCTCACGAAGTTGTGGAGGGCCTCACTAAGTAGCTGAGGCTGGCCGTGAACCCGGATCCTCTGGTCTCTGCCTCCCAAGTACTGGGATTACAAGCGTGCACCACGCCTGGCTCAAGAGTTCCCTCTTTCTCTCCAGTGTAACTAAATAGAATGAAGATTAGTGAAATAAGGTAGCTATTAAATTAAATTAAAGAGGAATAAAGTTCAAGTTTTGAGAAGCTTGTTATAAACATACAAACCAATCAACCCCCAAACTCGAAGACCACTAAGCAGCTCTCAGTGACCTTGGAGGCCATTCTACTTGACAGCCCATTACAATAATAGTTCCTCCCACCCCATACTCTGATGTTGAAAATGAAAACTGGCATATCAGTTTCTTTGACATAGCAATTCTTTTTTTAACTAATTTGTCTGAGAAAATATTATAACTGGGCACAAATAATTAGTTAGAAAAATGTCTATTAAGAACATCACTCACATACAATACTTAGATACAATTTAAATATCCAACACCTAAGGATTGGCTAGATAAATCATGTATATTCATACACTAGACGACTGTCTAGATATGTAAAAATATGTTGTAGAAAACACTTACTGTCATGCAAACATACTAAGGATGTATCATTGAATAAGAAAAGCACAAAAAAAAGCGAAAGGGTGAAATATGTACAGAATATTCGCTATAGTATGACTTAAGTTTTATTTAAAAGACTGGTATACACACTATGTCTGCATGGTAAAATAATGGGTAAATTCTATTTTCTCCTTTTGGTGTAAGAGTAATTTTTAAAATGTTTACAATGAAAATGTGCTACTTTTACTTTAAGAAAAAAAGCGATTTCTTTAAATTGTCCCCATTTAACCTGTTTAAAATGGGTCAGCAGCCCCATGCATATGCTTAAAAGTGTGCATTTGTGGACTTGCATTTTGCAGCGCTGATGTGCTTCCCCTAGAACCAGAAGGAGACACGAAACCTCGCTGCAAACTCTTTGTAGATTCCCATCTGTGACTTGATAAATATTTGATGTAGTGGCCAGTCAACATCCCTGCATTAGTGAGACTTCTGCCCAGGAGCAACTGCACAGCTCTCAGCAATGAGATCGGAGTAAGTTAAAAAGAGTGTATTCATTAGCTACTTCAAAGGGTTTGGTTTTTTGAGCTGGCAGTTTTGCAGACTGGATTATTGGCCCTGCTGTCTACTGCATGAGGACCAAAAATCATGCTACTGCAAGGAGAAGCCTGCTTTCCCATTAACATTTTCTTTTCTTTATGTCCATAGCCCAGATGCAAGAACCACCCTCTTCATCCCCTTGGTTAAACAGCTGTGAGTTTCCAATCTGCTCAGTGAATTTGATGCCCCAAACCTGGAATCTGGTCCCCATAGCTGACGTAGTTTTGTACAAGGGGATGGACCACTTGTTATCTATCTCCATGGTTACAATTGATAATTAAAAAGTCAGCACTTTTTTCCCTAAATGTCTTCAATTGACAAGTAGAGTGGGTGAACAAAATGTAGCAGGGCAGAGAAGGGACCTAAAACTAGTTGAAATTAATCCTAATGACAGGGATTTTCAGAAGGACCCAAGCAAACCCCTACTCATTCATTTAACCTTGATTTGGATGTCACCTCTTCCCGGAAGCCTACTAGGATCCACCTTCATTGTTCCAGGCTTGGTGCCCCTCCACTGTACTTGTATACCTTCTGTGCTTCTGTGAGAGTCTCTAGGTCGTACTAGAATTTCCTGCTCGCTTGTATTTCCTGAAAATTGAGTTTCAAGAAGTCTGTCCTGCTCTCTGCTGCCTCACATAGTATCTGACACTTGGAAAATTGCTGAAAAAATATTTATTGAATTGAGTATATTTTCCTTGAAATAACTGCTGCAGAGGACTTGGAAAATTGCAGGATGATAGCTCATCAGATTTGAAAGTTTCCTCCATTCATTGCTAAAAACCCCACCCCTCTACAGCTCTCCAAACAAGTAGTTATCTAGTAGCCCTATGACTGAGTTTACCTGTCTTCAAAACAATCCAAGGTAGTCCGGTGTGGTGGAACACACCTGTAATCCTAGTACTTGGGAGGCTGAGACAGGAGGATTGCAGTTTCAAGGCCAACCTCAGCAACTTAGCAAGTTCTTCTGCAACTTAGTGAGACCCTGTTTCAAAATTAAAAATAAAATAGGGCTGGGGGTGTAGCTCAAAGATAGAATGCCCCTAAGTTCAATCCCTAGTACCATAAACAAATAAACAAACATAGACCTTGGAATGACTGAGGAAATTGAGTAAAAGACAAGCCAGGCGTGGTGGCGCATGCCTGTAACCCCAGTACTTGGGAGGCTGAGGCAGGAGGAGCATAGGTTTGAAGACACCCTCAAGCAACGTAGTGAGACTCTGTTTCAAAACAAAACATAAAAAGGTCTGGGGGTGTAGCTCAGAGGTAGAATGTCCCTGAGTTCAATCCCCATTACCACACACACACACAAAAAAAAAGGACGAACTGGGCAAGTCTTTAAATTGGGAAGAAATTATTCTGAGTGTCTTCTCTCTCCTACTTTCTCTCTCACTATTACTTGCTTCTTGAGGCCTTCATCTGTTTCCCATTTTTCTGCAGGGTCTTACTCTCAGCTGAGGGTCAATTAAACCCTTCTGTCGGACCACTGATAGCAGTTTTCAAACCAGGAGACCAGCCGGGCCTGGTGGCGCACGCTTGTAATCCCAGAACTTGGGAGGCTGAGACGGGAGGATCACAGGTTCGCGATCAGCCTTAGCTACTTAGTGAGGCCCTCTGCAATTTAGTGAGACCCTGTTTCAAAATAAAGAATAAACAATAGGGCTGGGGTGTAGCTTGGAGGCAGAATGCCCCTGGGTTCAATCCCCAGTACCACCCCCCCAAAAAAAAAAACAGGAGACCAGCCAGTATTCTAAGGAGCCCTTGAGTTCCCAAATAAACATGGGGTCTCTATTGAAGCATCATTTTTATTTCAGGATTTAACATTTTTATGTTAAAAATATATAGTAGCCAGGTGTGGTGGCGCACGCTGGTAATCCCAGTACTTGGGAGGCTAAGACAGGGGGATCTCAGGTTCACGGCCAGCCTCAGCTACTTAGTGAGGCCCTCCGCAACTTAGTGAGACCCTGTTTCAAAAGTAAAAAATAAAACAGGACTAGGGGTATAGCTCAGAGGTAGAATGCCCCTGGGTTTAACCCCCAGTACTTCAAAATAAATAAATAAATAAATAATAAATAAAAATATATAGTATGAATCACTATGATTTACATTACGATGTGAAACTATAATGCACCAATAAAAGTGTTAAAACTACATATAGTATGGAGAAAAAAAGTCTTACATTTTGATATTGAAAATGTATAGTATGATTTTCAGGAGACAACCCAAGACTTACAAGAAATGGCTCAGGATTTTTTGGGCTCAGAACTCAGACTCCTGGGAGTTGGGAATTCACTCTTGGTCTGGTGGGTTATTTTGGGGGTAAAAGTATGGGAAGTACTCCTGGCTTAATACACTGTCATTGTATCTATACCTTTATGGCTACTTGCATTCCTATTGGTTTCTTTTGGAGACTGAAAAGACTGTAAAGCCCAAAGGAATTAATGCATCGTTGCTGAAGTTCAGGCAGCGTGAACTGGGGTAGAGAGACAGGTATTGGCCAGAAGAGAGGCATGGCATTTATAAAGCCCATTCCCTAGTACCCTGCTGTTAGCCCTTTACAGGTAGGCCCAGTTCAGAATAACTACCACAACTGTCCACTGGACTCAGCTTTGACTGTATTTAGGCAAATCATTTAACCCTTCTAAGCCTCAGTTTCCCTAGCTGCAAAATGAAACTAGAATATTTACCAAACAGATGTGTTGTGAACTACTGAGATATGTTGTGAGCTACTGGTCAAAAGTATTTAGCTCAGTGGCGATTGTGTAATTAGTGCTTAATAAATCATAGTTTTTACTAACATTACTTTTAACACTAGCATAAGCTCAGTCTGACTTGCTCCTAAATTTGTGGGCCTGGTGCAAAAATATAAATGAAGAACCATATGTTTAAATATTTAAGAGTTATAAATAAGCTAACAAACTTAAATATAATGAAATATGTTCCATCCTTCCACCTTTGAAACACAATTGAGAACAGATTTTATATGACCAAATATTATCAAATTTTAAAATTGACTGATCTTTAGTTTTTTTTGTGTGTGGTACTGGGAATTGAACCCAGGGGCATTCTACCTCCGAGCTACACCCCCAGCCCTTTTTTATTTTTTATTTTGAAACAGGGTCTAAGTTGCTGAAGGTCTCACAAAGTTGCTGAGGCTGACCTCAAACCTGCAATCTTCCTGTCTCAGCCTCCCAAGTACTAGGATTACAGGCATGCACCATCATGCCTTTAAATTTTTTGCACATATCTGAGAGTTCTGTAGTTTGGCTTATGTTTGGGTCAGTAATTATAGAGGCATGTATAATTCATACAGTATTATACATTTATTACATTAAAATTGGTTTGTCTTCATTTTAGCAAAATTACTAGTCATATTATAATTGGGATTTTTTTTACTTGATAGATAGTCTAATGATAGTAATGCCAAATTAGACAAACTTAGATCATTGTACTCTCAATTCTAAGTTCATTTCAATACAGAGAAAACTTTCTACGTCAATAGCAACTAAAATTACTGGTAAAATCATTGCGACAGAATTTATATTCAGAAACTGACAATGAATTTTACATATCAAGTTCAAATGGTATGATGAAGTCTTATGGCGAATTACTATTATAGAAATATTACAAAATATTTAAATTTCGTACTATAAATCTATCACATTGAAATTTTCACTTCTCCAAGAGCAAAATCTAGATCCATAAAACATTTTTATTTAAATCTTCAAGGTTGATATATTATAAGGAAAACAAAAAATGCATTATATCCCATGATTTATTGAAATCTCTCTCTCTCTCTCTTTTTTTTTTTTTTTTTTTTTTTTACAGTGCTGGGGGGTCAAACCCAGAGCCTCACACATGGGATGGTAGGCAAGCACTCAACCACTGAGCTACTTCACCAGCTCCTAATCTCTCTTTAATTGAGAATATACTTTGATCTTAATAGCCCCAAAATAGTCTCAGTAAAAATTAATTTGGGGATTATTTATATGTGAATATTCTTTGTTATAATGAGCAAACACTTTTGTTTATTCATTCTGATTTTCTTATATTCGTTACATATTTCACATGCAATTCATTTCAATTTAGAGCAATAAATTTCTCTAATAAAAAAATAATCTTCGAAAGGCAAAATACCGAACTATTGGTTTGAATTTTTGGAGAGTCTGCAAGTTTTTGCTAACATTATTAACAGCAAATAGCTGCTTACACCAAATATCTGTGGATAGGGCAAATTCAAAAAATAATATTCTGCCAAAGATCACAATTCTCTCTTATTTAAGATTCACTTTTAAAAAATTATTTATTGCCAGGCATGGTGGTAAGTACTTGGGAGGCTGAGACTGGAGGATCTGTGTTCACGGCTAGCCTCAGCTACTTAGTGAGGCCCTCTGCAACTTAGTGAGACCCTGTTTCAAAATAAAGAATAAGAAAAATAGGGCTGGAGGTATAGCTTGGAGGTAGAATGCCCCTGGGTTCAATCCCCAGTACCACAAAAAAATTATTTAACTAATACATGAAAATATACATATTGCACATATTAATGGCAGGTTAAACATACCTACTGCCTCAAACATGTATCCCTACTTTATGGAAAAAACATTCAAAATCCTTTCTTTTTTTTTTTTGCGGTACTGGGGATTGATCCCAGGGGCATTCTACCTCCCAGTCCTATTTTTTATTCTTTATTTTGAAACAGGGTCTCACTAAGTTGTGGAGGGCCTCACTAAGTAGCTGAGGCTGGCCGCAAACCTGAGATCCTCCTGTCTCAGCCTCCCAAGTACTGGGATTATAAGCCACTACACCCAGCTTAGAAGAAACAATTCTAAAATACACGAAACCATAAAAAATCCAAAATAGCCAAAGCTATCTCGAGCAAAAGCACAAAGCAGCAAGCATTAAAGCCGGGCGTGGTAGGGCACGCTTGTAATCCCAGTACTTGGAAGGCTGAGACAGGAGAATCTCAGGTTCGCGGACAGCCTCAGCTACTTAGTGAGGCCCTCTGCAACTTAGTGAGACCCTGTTTCAGAATAAAGAACAAAAAATAGGGGTGGGGGTGGAGCTCGGAGGTAGAATGTCCCTGGGTTCGATCCCCAGTTCCACATTAAATAAATAAATAAATAAATAATAAAAGAATTGTTTCTTCTAGTACTGTGAAGAATGCCATTAGTATTTTGATAGAGATAACATTGAATCTGCATGTATGTAGCAATACTACTGATTTTTGTATGTTGATTGTGTACTCTGCTACTTTGTTGAATTCATTTATTTATTCTAATAGTCTTTTTGTGAAGTTTTGGGGGTTTTCTCTATATAAGATCATGTCATCTGCAAATAGTGACAGTTTATTTTTCAATTGGATGGCCCTTATTTCTCTTACTTAATTACTCTGGCTACAACGTCCAGCACTATGTTGAGTAAAAGTGGGCATCCCATCCTTGTCTTGTTTCAGAGCTTAGAAAGAAAGCTTTTGGCTTTTTCCCATTTGCTACAATATTGGCTGTCATCTTATTATAAATGGCCTTTATTATGTTGAGGTACATTCTCATTATAAATGGCCTTTACTAAAATGCCTAATTTTTATCATGCAGGGATGCTGAATGTTATTAAATGCCTTTCTCCATCAGTTGAGATGACCATATGGTTCTTGTCCTTCATTCTGTTGATATAGTGTACCATGTGTATGGATTTGTCTATATTGATTGACCCATCCTTGCATCCTTGGGATGAATCCTACTTGATCATGCTAAATAATCTTGTTAACGTATCATTGGATTCAGTTTGCTGGTATTTTGTTGAGGATTTTTGCATGTATGTGCATCAAGGAGATTAGAGTCACCTTCTATTTCCTCATGTTCTCTTGTGTACCTTATTTTGTGTAAACTAAATATTATTGCCTTAATAGCATTTAATCAGCATTCCCTTTATATGTCCAAAAGTGGTTATAGTGATAAATGACATTTTTCATCCAGATGTTTCATCTTTGGACAGATACAGAAAATATTATATGTTATCATTGAATTGTTGCAAAGATGCCATCATCTATTGGCATAGTTGAGAATATATCTCTTAATAAATTTAAACTATGCATTGTGCATGGCTCACAAGAAATGCTTGTTCCTTACCAAATGCCAATATGTTTAGCTTGCTCTTATTTGTTTAAACCAATGCCTACAATTCAAAACTATTTTTCAGTTCTATTTTTTACAAGAGATATAAAATACTTTTTTTTTGTGCTACTGGGGATTAAATCCAGCGGCATTCTACCTCTGAGCTACACCCCCAGCTCTGTTTTATTTTTATTTTGAAACAGGGCCGGGCGTGGTGGAGCACGTTTGTAATCCCAGTACTTTGGGAGGCAGAGACCAGAGGATCCGGGTTTGCGGCCAGCCTCAGCTCTCTCTGTCTCTCTGTCTCTCTGTCTCTCTCTACCTAGTGAGGCCCTCCGCAACTTCATGAGACCCGGTTTCAAAATAAAGTATAAAAAAATAGGGCCGAGGGTGTAGCGTGGAGGTAGAACGCCCCTGGGTTCAATCCCCGGTACCGCAAAAAAAAAAAAAAAAAAAAAAAAAAAAAAAAGAAACAGGATCTCTCTAGGTTGATGAGAGTCTAACTACTTTCTGAGGCTGTTCTTGAACCTGTGATCCTCCTGTCTCAGCCTCCCAGGGACTGGGATTACAGGCATGCACCATCAAGCCCAGCTAAAATACACAGTTTTTGTCTTCTAATAATTTGGGAGTACATAGGATAAATATTAGTTGTTTACTATGATTTTATCCTACATAATTTACTTAAATAAATTGTTAATTAACTTAAAATTATGTTCATAGGTTTTTCTCACCTTGAGGGGTATATGGGGATTTCCTCCAGAAGCATTTTGCCTCCAAGCTACATCCATAGCCCTTTTTATTTTTTGTTTTGAAACAGAGTCTAAGTTATTGATGATTTTACTAAATTGCTGAGGCTGGCCTCAAACCTGTGGTCCTCCTGTCTCAGCCTCCCAAGTACTGGGGATTACAGGCATGAACCATCACATCCAGCTTCTCTTTTAATAGTATTTTGAGTTCTCCATTTAAAAAAATATGATCTTTTAAGTCAGGTGTAGTGGCGCACACCTGTAATCTCAGCACTTGGGAGGCTGAGACAGGAGGACCACAGATTCAAGGCCAGCCTCAGAAACATAGTGAGACTCTCAGCAACTTAGCACGACCCTGTTTCAAAAACAAAACAAAGCTGTGTGCCATCATACCCAGCCTTACTAAATATTTTTCATAAAACAAAATAATTTACAATTGTTATATTCAATGTCCATCAGTTGCTAATGAAAAGAACTGGTATTATGCTTCATGTTTCAAGTATGCTTTGTCTATAAGAGTAATATATACGTATGCATGTGTATAAAATAAGATGTACATAGATAATTTTGTTTTTGGTACTGAGGATGGAACCCAGGGCCTCATGTATGCAGGGAAAGTGCTCTTGCATCCAAGCTCCAAGAATAATATAATTTTATATTGCGAGATGTTCTTTGGCTGCCATGTGCAGCTACTGCAAATAGTGCAATAATTGTAAGTACTTACAGGACCACAAATTAGAACTCGAAGAAAGCAAGAAAATGGTTTTTCAGCACTCCTGGGAAATGATGCTTTATTATGCAAGAATCTATAGCATTCATGACATCCGAAAGGAAGGATTTGACAAGTTAATTAATTTGTCTTTTTTCTTACCTAAATGCTGCCACAGGTCAAATTCCCCTCACACTCACAGTCCTACTTTAAGTAGCATCTTTCCGTGACGTTGGAGCAGCACCGCCTGCACCGCTTCAGGACATGCGGATAAAGTCACGTTTAGTTTCCAGGACAGAAGGCAAGAAACATAGGAAAGCGTTTCCTGTGGCCTGAACGGTGTTATTCACCCATGTGGACGATTAGCGCTACGGCTGCTCTGTGGGAGCGACTGGCCACCTGATCCTGTATGTTCTCCAGTCAATTTACCTTCTACGGTGTGTTTGCAATGCTAGATTCTAGACAGGAGGCCCAAGGTAGGGGCCCGTCTTGACCAAGTATAGGGGCTGTTGTGAACTCAGTACAAAATCCAGCACTACCTGTATGTACAACCTACTTGTATAAAATAGAAATAGGCTCTCCCCACAAGTATCTGAATAAATTGCCATGTAAACATTTCAGTATTTATTTCTATACTAACATACACAGATTTTATATAAACATATAAATAGTCTATAAATATAATGTTGTGTATTATATATTATATATAAACATATTTACATGATATATAATTTATATAAAAATTTATACTAACATATATACATTGTAATGTATAATTTAAAAGGAAAAAGAGCCGGGTGTGGTGGCGCACGCTTGTAATCCCAGTACTTTGGGAGGCGGAGACCGGAGGATCCGGGTTTGCGGCCAGCCTCAGCGCTCTCTCTCTCTCTCTCTCTCTCTCTACTTAGTGAGGCGCTCCGCAACTTCGTGAGACCCGGTTTCAAAATAAAGTATAAAAAATAGGGCCGGGGGTGTAGCGCGGAGGCAGAACGCCCCTGGGTTCAATCCCCGGTACCGCCAAAAAAAAAAAAAAAGGAAAAAGGAGATTATAATATAAACACTTTAGTAATCTTCCTCCAATTACTATATTGTGTACCACTTTTGATGTTGTTACATAAAATTTAACTTTATTTTATAAATAACTGTATAGTATTACACTAAATCTTTTTAGCCGATTTGTTTTTGATAGACATCTATTTTTTTCTTCAAATTTGTTATTATAAAAATTATACAGCAAATATCCTTATGTAGGTAACTTGGTTTTCACTGTGTTTAAACTCATGTCTGCTTTTGTCAATTATAACTAATTTATAAATGTTAGAAATGAGCTACATATATCTCCTATAAAATTGTTCAGTTCCTGCTCCTGTTTTTCATCTTCCAAAGGCTTTCCTGAAGATTTTTCTGGACAAGTAAGTTCTAAATGAAAATTATATACTAATGTACTCTGGGATCCAAGGTGGTTTTGATATATTAATGTGTTAATCTTTTGGGGTGGGTACTGGGGATTGAACCCAGGAGTGTTCTACCTATGAGCTACATACCCAGCCCTTTTTATTTATTTATTTATTTTGATTTCAAGATAGGGTCTCACTAAGTTACTGCATGCTAGCCTCCAACCTGTGATCCTCCTGTGTCAGCTTCCCAAGTACTGGGATTGTAGGCATGCACACTTAGTTTATTAATATGTTAATCATTACTGCCCAGACAGAGCAGAACAATTATAAGTTCAGATCAATTTTAAATGGCACATGGAAACTCAAATATATATTAAATTTGTATATTTAGATATTTATATCATTATATATTTATATTATGAGATATAGATATCTTATAGTACTATATGTACACATATACATCTATATAATTATGATACATATGTATGCTTATATATGTGCATGTATGTGTATATATAAACAACATATGCATGTTACTATTTCTAAACTTTATTTGGAGCTACAAAAGCTCATAAGAGCTTTATTCCCAATTACTAAAGCCGGAGAGCAATCCATATGTCCATCAATAAGTGATGAATAAATAAGTTGTGGTACCTTTATAGAGTGGAATATAGCTCAGCAATAAAAAGTAACAAATTGCTAATATGTGCAGCAACAGACAGAAGTCTGACACAAAAGGCTACACATTATATGATCCTATTCATGTGATATTCACTGAAAGGGAAAATATATGCACAGAAATCAGATGAGCAGTTATTGGAGGTGGGGTAGGGCATTAAATGCAAGATGTTACAAGGGATCTCTTTGGAGTGATGAAAATATTCTATATCTTGGTTGTGTTGGCAATTGCACAACTGTATACATCTGTCAAAATTCTTGGAGCTGGGCGTGGTGGCGTACACCTGTAATCCCAGTACTTGGGAGGCTGAGACAGGAGGATCGCAGGTTCGCAGCCAGCTTCAGCTACTTAGTGAGGCCCTTCGCAACTTAGAGAGACCCTGTTTCAAAATAAAAAGAATAAAAAAATAGGGCTGAGGGTGTAGCTCGGAGGTAGAATGCCCCTGGGTTCAATCCCCAGTACCGCAAAAAACAAACACACACTCTTGGAACTTTATACCTAAAAAGGATTAATTATAAATGAAGCCATAAATTATATCTTATATTATTATATCATGTAATTATGTATTATATATACCTTTCCTACCTAATAATATTTATTATGTACAATGTATTATACATAATTATATTACATAAGTATGTATTAAACACAGGGTGCGTGGCTATTATGTCTGCACAAAGGCATTTGGGACGGCAGAGTTATATGGGACTAGACTGAATCAGGTTATTACAGTGGCAGTTGGGGCAGGACAATCAGCTATGTTTTGTTGGTTGGTTGTTTGGTTGGTGCTGGGGATTGAACCCCGGGGAGTTCTACCTATGAGCTATAACCCCTTCCCTTCTTATTTTGAAACAGGGTCTCGCTAAGTTGCTGAGGATCTCACAACTTGCTGAGGCTGGTCTTGAACCTGTGATTCTCCTGTCTCAGCCTCCCAAGTACTGGCATTACAGGCATGTGCCATCATGCCCAGCTTCTGCTAGGTTTTGAAAGTTAATGGCACTAAGAGAATCTGAAGAGGCCTAAGATGTTCTAACTCAGGGTTCAAAATTATGTTTTGAATACATGAATGAACAGGGGCAAAATCCAATCAGTTGAGGGCCTGAAAAAGGCGGAAGTAGGAATTTGCTCCCCTCCCCGACCCTTTTGGTTTCCTGCCCTCCTGCTTGAGGTGGGGCAGAGCTTCTGTCCTTGGGCTGGGATCTGCACCGTTGGTTCCCCTGGTTTTTAAACCTTCAGCCTTGGACCTATACCACTGGCTGTCCTGATCTTCAGCTTGCTGCCCCCAGGTCATGGGGCTTCTCAGCCCCCACAAGCACGTGAGCCAGTTCCTCACAACAAGCCTCGCGCTCGCGCTCTCTCATTGGCTGTTTCTCTAGAGAACTGTGATAAACCTGAAACTAATAAAATTGATTATATGTAGGCGTTGAAGACAATTTCTCTGAGTTACTTTTTTTGTGTGTGTGGTACTGGGGATTGAACCCAGGGGCGTTCTACTGCCGAGCTACACCCCAGCCCTATTTTATTCTTTATTTTGAAACAGGGTCTCACTGGGTTGCAGAGGGCCCCACAAGTTGCTGAGGCTGGCCCCGAACCTGCGATCCTCCTGTCTCAGCCTCCCAAGTACTGGGATTACAAGTGTGCGCCACCACGCCCGGCCTGAGTTACCTTTTCATATAGTTTTAACTTTTAAAACATGCTTCTGTTTAACCTTAAGTATTTTTAAAATTAAATTAAGTTATCCAGGTGTTGTGGCGCATACCTGTAATCCTAGTACTTGGGAGGCTGAGACAGCAAGATTGCAGGTTCAAGGACAGCCTCAGCAATGTAGCAAGACTCAGCAACCTAGCCAGACCTTGTTTCAAAAACAAAAAATTAAAAAAATAAGCCGGACGTGGTGGAACACGCTTGTAATCCCAGTACTTTGGGAGGCCGAGACCGGAGGATCAGGGTTCGCGGCCAGCCTCAGCTCTCTCTCTCTCTCTCTCTCTCTC
>PVJS01012279.1:0-44164 GCA_004027185.1 Glis glis | reverse complement strand
TGACTCCAAAATGCGGTACTGAAATTTGTTTTGGGCAGGAAGCGCATTTGTTGCTGCTAAAGGACCAGGTAATTCTGTATGAGTTTTTATATGGCCTAGAAAATAAGGGTGTTTTCTATCATGGATGTGTTGTAGAATTTGTAAAAATAATTTTTTATTTACTTAAACATTAGCAGTATTTTGTAAAGTTTTAGTTATATAATGGCTATTTGTATACAAATTAAAAGCAACTGTGGCTAATTCCTGAAATACTGTAGCTACAGCTGTTAATTGTACTACCTAAGCTGACATAGGAGCTGTTTTAAAGGAAAACATTTATTTTTGAATAATATATGCTGCTTTCCCATTAGATGATTCATTTGTAAATTATAACAAAGCTTCTGCTAAAGGTCCCTGTCTCATAAGTTTTGGAAAAACAATTTATGTTTAGGATAGTGATTATTAATTTCACCCTCAAAAGCTGTGAGATCAGTTGTCCAAGAATTTGCATTTTGGAATAACCAGTTTACTTGCCGTAGTGAACGGAACTGCTATCAAGGCACGTTCTCTTACAAATTACTTTTTTAGATTCCGTTCCCATCATTTACATTAAACATGCAACTGCCTCCCAATAAGGTGTTAAACCACCAATAAATTCACAGCAACGGTCCATCCTGCCATAGAACAGCAGTTGGTGTATGAGCAGTAGAAAATATATATATTTGTTGCTGTTTTATAGCTGGTTCCATTGGCTATATTATTTGCCTGTTTTTTTAAAGTCCCCTCCGATGCAGGGCTGGAATATCCTTTTTTAAAATATCAACCAAAGGCTGTAACTCTCCTGTAAAGAATTTTTTAAATATGGAGGAAGCCAATAAATGTCTCCCAATAAGGGTTTTAACCAACTTTCCTGATTTGAATTTTTTTGTGGCTGAATTACTTTAGGATAATAGGGTATGTAGTGACTTAGTCTGTACCTTCCCAGGGGCATTAATCAATCCTTATTCTTTTTAAGGTTCTCTGCAGACAGGCATAGGCAGCAAGCAACATTCCTTCTTGCTTATGAGCTAATAAAATATCATCCAGATAATTAATAGTATACACCTGTCCATATTGCTTCTTTACCTTTAAAACTGCTTGAGCTACAAACTCCCATCCCTTGGGGCAGCAGTTTCCAATGATATTTTTTAACTGAGGGCACATTAAAAGCAAATAGTAAACCTGACAATAGCTAATATTATTAGAATATGTTTTCTGGAGTTTTAGCTTGTGATTAACCTGATTTACCCAAAGTAATTTAGCTCTCTGGATGGCAACCTTGTTTTCAGCCTCACTGCTAGAGGAGTTGTTATTTCCTGAGGGGTAGACTTTAGCCTTTGGATTTCTTCAGTTACTTCTGAGTTTTTTACTTGATATGGTTTGATATTTTTTATCTGGAATTTAAACATAAACATTATTATTTTTACGCGAGCATCTCCTGTACCAAGAATTATTAATGAAAATGGACCTTCCCCTCTTCCATTCAAAGGATTTGTTCAGAATACCTGAGGAATAAGTTGAGTCAGTGAATGAGTTTCCATTGTATGTCTCTGAGGCGCTGTAAGAGAATCACTTTTAATCTGAACGGAAAATATTTTAAGAGTAGCAAGACCTTTCTTTGCTGTAAAAGAGATCTTTGAATTGAGGTTAATAGGTTTATGGCTGATAAAGCATCTGTAATACTAATAAACAGTTATAGAGACATGTAAGGGAAGTATTAAATAAGATTATTAGGGACAAGAACAAATTCAGTTTGTATAATAGGTTAGACAATATTTAATGATATAAAACAATTTTTATTTAAACATGACCTCTCTATATAATTATTATTACCAGCCAATGCTGATGGAGAGAAATAGGATTATTAGTTAGTAGCATTTATTTATTACAAAACAGGTGTAAACTAGATTTTCATTAAGCTGAAACATGAAGAGGGCAGTTAATAAATCTCTCGTATTTTTAAACTTTGATTGTGTTAAAACGCAGTGACCAGAAGTCTGACCAAGAGATTATCGTGATTAAAATGCTAAGATTCTTGTTTAAGCCAGGTTTTAGTAGATTGTTACCTAGAGCAAGAGAAAATCCTATTGTTCTAAGAAAGTACAGGGAACTACCTTAAATAAATGTGAAAAGAAACTTTGCTTTTAGGCTAGTATTTTGTAAAATTTTACCAAGAATAGGTTAATATTTTAAGAAAACTTAATTGAATTAAAGCATTAAATGTGATTTCTAGAAAACCCTTCAAACAAATTTTTTAAATTTAGTCAATCTTAATCACACATGCAGAATTTTTTGAGTTTTACCCTATGTATTTCATTTCTAACTTTCTCAAATCTTCTATAGCATGCTTAATCTTCTGTAATTCTATTCTAATTTTAATGTTGATATCTGAGGCAGAGTCCACCAGTCAAAGCTGACACTAAGGTGGCCACTAGTCAGTTTGAAGAGGACCGTGCATCAGATATTACTACTGCTTATTTTTAAGGGATGAAACTCTAAATATTTAGATTTGTACTATTTTTTAGAATGAACCTTTATTTCTGAATTTCCATTAGAGCCAAACTGGATAACAAAAATTAGTATTTTCTTCATTTTTTAAAATCTTTAGCCTTTTATCTAATATATACCTCAGGGATGAGTATGGATAGCATGATTTAAAATATTTTTAAAGCTTGAGATATGCATTTCTCACTATGTTTTAAAAGCCAAACATTATTTTAAGCAGGAATCAATAAATACTGATTGAAGGGTGGTAGTTTGGGTTGAACCCAGGAGTGTTCTACCTCTGAGCTACACCTCTGGCCATATTTTACTTTTTATTTTAAAACAGAGTCTCACTAAGTTGTTGAGGCTAGCCTCGAACCTGCAATCCTCCTGTCTCAGCCTCCCAAGTACTAGGATTACAGGCATGCACCAACACGTCCATCCATGCTAAGCCTTTTTATTTCTTTTGCGGCACTGGGGATTGAACCCAGGGGCATTCTACCTCCAGGCTATAACCCCAGCTCTATTTTTTATTCCTTATTTTGAAACAGGGTCTCACTAAGTTGCAGAGGGCCTCACTAAATAGCTGAGGCTGGCCTTGAACCCAGACCCTCCGGTCTCAGCCTCCCAAGTACTGGGAATACAAGTGTGTGCCCCCATTCCTGGCTCACACTAAGCCTTTTGCTAGCACCTTGCCTTGAAGCTATTTGCCCCCCCTGGAACATGCTACATTCAATTTTTCAACTACATGTTCTGTATAATAAATATTCAATAATGCTAAATAACTACTTGTTCAGTTGCATTGGATTAAATAGGGGTTATTACCCATTTTCAAGCTTTCCACTTTGGACAGCAAACTTAGTCTTAGACATCTTAGTACAAATAGACCATAAACACATTGGTTATTTCTATCAAATTGATGACTTAACAATCAGAAAAGAAACAGGCGAGAACATGAGTGTATGCTTTATGCCTCTTATATATTCAATCATGGGCTGGAACCCAATAAAATATCTCAGTGAGTCAGGACACATGGCCCCAACCTCTCAGGAACTGAAAATATAATGCTGCAAAGCAGTAGCAGTCATTTAGGGATGCCGCTCCTACTCAATCACACAGACAGCAAACACTTGCATAAGAAGCACTGTCAATCTCCCACATGATGGGTCTTCTCCACCTTTAACATGGGGCCCAATCCCAGGCCTGAGGTGAGCAGTGGAATAGGGCCATCGGCTGCCCACCAGACAGGAAGCTAGATCCGGGGTTAGTCTTCTTCTGTCTCCATCTCTCACTGTCTCTGTGAGGATGTTTTTGGCTGCCCACCCAGAAGTGCCTAAAGGACATTTATTAACTCACCTCCCAAGAAGTCCAGCTGCAAGAGTGCTCTAGAGTTGGTTCATTAAGTGGCTTAGTGAAGTCAAGTCTGACATTGTCTTCACTTTTCCCTTTATGCCCAAGGATGGCTGCAGCAGCCTCTGGCTTCAGGTCATGACATACCACGTGCAAAGGATAGTTTCTTTTGGCAGGATAGTTTTCTTTTCTTTTTTGTTTTTGTTTTGAAACAGGGTCTCACTAAGTTGCTGAGAGTCTCACTAAGTTGCCGAGGCTGATCTTGAACCTGTGATTCTCCTGTCTCAACTTCCCAGGTACTGCGATTACAAGCATGTGCCACCACATGGGCCAGCACAATTTCTTTTCACTATTCCTTTTATATTGGGGTGAGAGGAGGGGTGGTCTTTTCAAGAGGTCACAGCAGGACTTCTCTGTTATCACATAGACATGCTGATCAGTCACCAGCCAAGGGAATGCAGTTGCCTGAGAGGCTCTAAGAAAATCACATTTGTTCCCTGGGGGCAGGGAGTGGTGGTTCTCCTAGGCCCTTGGGAAAAGGGATTCTGGGTCAGAATGGAATTTGCACCCCCAAGGAAGGAGGAGGAGGAGGGATCTCTGCAGGTGGGTTGTCTCAGTGCCTCACATATCCAGGACCAGTTTCAAGAATGGTCCAGCTCTCAGCTTGGTTTAATGCTCTGAATAGTCTTTTAATAAGGAGCCCTGAATTTTCATTCTGCATTTTGGCCAGCAAATTATTCAGCTGGTCCAGGCTACATCTGTCCTGCCCCTCACTTTGTGCTTGGCCACACAAATTTCCCATCCTCCTTACACACCCCTTACACACCGTAGCAAATACACCGCCCCTTCTACCTAAAGTAGTACTGCTCACTCTGATGCTGAAATTCAGTAGCCACTAGGTATTGAACACTTAAAATGTTGTTAGTCCAAGTTGAGAAGCATTGTAAGTATAAGATATGCAAAAGATTTTGAAGACTTACTATGAAAAATGTAAACTAGCTCATTAATCATTTTTACAATGATTATATGTTGACATAACATTTTGGATATACATAGTTAAGTAAAATATACTATTAAAATTAATTTCACTTATTTCTTTTTATTTTTTTAATGGGGCTACTAGAAAATGTTAAATGATATACGGAGCTCTGTTGAATGTAATTGGCTAGCACTGGCCTAGAACAATCCTAGATTGATTCCCCAATCACTCTACTCTTCTTCATCCTTTAGATTTTGATTTATTTCCATGAGTAGCAGAACCTTTTAGTGCTTCTCTGGTGTCAGGCACACACACTCTTGAGATCAGTTGTTTCCCCTAGAAAGACTATCTCATTCCAGTTGTAGTCCTAATAACACCAAAACCAGTGCTTGGCACATAGTAGGTCTCAATACTTACTGAGGAAATTGCTTGCAGAAGCCTCCATGCTCCTAATTTTTCTTTCTTTTTCCCTTCCCCTGCATCTGCCTCCATGAAGAAATTGTTTCCAAGTAAATGACAATGACATTCTTCTACTGTAGTAGCTCTCAACCTTAGATATACTTTGGAAGCACTTGGGGGTGCTTTAAAATACTGATGCCCAGGTCCCACCCCTAGAGAATAGGTTTTAATTGGTCTTGGGTGGAGTCGTGGCCCCAGGGAGACTTTAAAGATCCCCAGTCAACCCCAGTTCATCAAGAACATGCCAAGTGTTCCAGCCACTGCTGTTGGTCCTCACATCATGGAAAGTGGAAGGGCAACAAGACAGTAGCAAAATCACCTCTCGAAGGACACATAAGGGCAAACCCCCTCGCCATCAAAAGAGCTAAAGAACTCCCCTCTTTATCAGGTTTCTCCCAAGAACCCTCTCCCATCACATATTAAGAACTCCACTGGGTCATTGCTTTATTTCACAGATGCCACCAAGCAGCCATCAGCTGGTAATGATTTCTGGTCAGATGCAAACAATTAAGTTAGGGAGAAAAGAATCCACATTCCATTACCAATCCCCTACACTACTTGCTCCCTGGCCTAATTGCCTTCTGAGTTCCCCAGACAGCTTCCACTAATAAGGCGAGTGCACCGAAGAGCCAGAACTTGAACCTAGAAGGAACAGAGTTTGGAGTTGATTTGAATCCTCAGCCCATCGCAAGATCAGCCATGAAAACTCCTAGACCAACAGCAAGGACGCAATGGCCTACGTCAGAAAATGAAGCACCTTCCCTTCCTGCCTCCCCACCTCCCCTTTTATAGTCTCTTTCCAAAAATCTCAAGGCAACTGCAGCCTGATTTTTGATGGATTGGCCAATGTGTTTTATTCGACAATGTATATCACTCTGCCAATATGAATTTGCAAGATGGTAAAAATACAGCCCCCCGAAAAGATTACATGAAAGGGGAAAAATCATTAGGCAATTAAGAATGGCAATAATTCACCCATATCTATGCTTTGGGAAGAAATATTGCCCCAGGGAATTAGTTCTGCTTATCACTTTGTCATCTATCTGGGGTATGAGTGAGCGGAGATTTCGTGTGCATCACTGATGATTTCCCACAGTATTTCTAAGCGTGATCAAAGTGAATGCCAGGCTTTTAATAGAACTCTGTCTCTCTTGGGACAGCCATAATTTGTACATATGAAGCTGAGCTACTAAATTAAATAAACATATGCATTTCTTAAACACCTCCACATAAATCCCTTTTGTAAATTCTAAATAATGGAGTTTGGGGGCTGGATGAGACCTTAGAGGTCATTGGCCACCCTGGTCATTTCATGGATGAGGGCATTTGAGGCCCAGAGAGGGAAAGTAATTCTTAAGGTCACACAGCTCATAGACACAAAGATACAACTAAAGCCCCAGGCTTCCCAGCTCCCACTCTAATGCGACTATTTCTATTCCACCACCTTGTCTGTTCCCTGACCAACTCATTATCCATCAAGGGGCTAAAGGAAAGAGTGCGACCTAGTTCTTCAAGGCACTAACTTAGAAATCCCCTTTTTTGGGACACCTTCCTTGGCTCCCCACCCAACCAGGCTGCAGTGAGTGTTCCTCTTATGTTTGGCCATCTACACCTTGAATCTGCTTCACCATTACATTCCTCACATGGTTACATCGCCATGATCCAGTACACTGAAAAGTCCTTTAGGTCAAATCAGGAATATTTTACACTCACTTTAATATCCTAATCACCTAGAATGTACTAGGTGTCCTATAAGCGAGATTTGAATAAATAAGTAAGGTATTATTGTCCCTGTCATGAGAAAGAAACCATTCTTTATTCACTCCCTGTGCTTCAAGATGTCAAGCCAGCCTTCCTTATCTTAGAGGGACCCATGGAGAAGGGC
Organism: Glis glis; assembly: GCA_004027185.1. Classification (NCBI taxonomy): domain Eukaryota; kingdom Metazoa; phylum Chordata; class Mammalia; order Rodentia; family Gliridae; genus Glis; species Glis glis. The sequence goes on along the minus strand of PVJS01012279.1, from coordinate 36,989 downwards.
TTTGGCCATATAATGCTACAAGGAATTCTTTGTCCATAGTACTATTCTCCCTGCCCCTCCCAAGCTTTCCAGTCTCATCTCCCTACTCCCTTATAAGAGCCCACTGTCTAATCAGCCCAGCTACCTCCATTTCTATGTTGGGTTCTTGTTAAGCCCCATCTGAAAAGCCTCCTTCCCCTTTCACATTCTGTATGCTCCACAGAGTGGTCCTGATTAGCCACAGGCCATACTGATTGCTACATACTTTCACCATCTATAGTATTTGGACTGTATCACCCCTTCTAGTGCCATATTACTAACCTCAAGATGCTCTTTTTAGAGAGCCCTCACTGGTGGTTGTTGCCAATCTAACAGCATTGCAGATCTTATAAGACAGTCCAGAGAGAGGTATGGAATGGTGAAGTGGTGACAAGGAGCACATAGCCCCAACTTGACCCCAAGTAAAGCAGAGACAGGTTGCCCTTACCTTCCCAGGCTACAGGTTCACTAACAAAATAACTATTTTTTAACTTTTTTTGTCATTGTGTTAAGCCATGAGGTTGTGGGGTGGTTTATTCCAGAGTAGTATGAGAAAGTGCTTAACAAAATAATGTGCTATATTTCTCATGTAATGAAGCCCAGGGTAGGCAGCTCTGGTGCAGTGCCCAAGGAACAGGCTCCTTTTTCCTTTCTTGGTTCTTTAGATTGTAAGTTGGATGCTCCACCTATGAGCACCGAGTTTCAGGCCAGAAGAAAGGGGAAAGGAATAGGGCAAAAAGAAAAGTGGAAGGTCCTATGGCAGTTGAGTCTCTCCTCTTACAAGCTTTCCTAAGGAACATCCTATAACACATCTCTTTGGCTAGAATTATGTTACATGACTGCTCCTTATTTCAGGAGTCCATGGAAGTCGAGTGTGTATGTGTACATGCATACACATGTGTGTGTATGCAGCTACCTTAAGGATTCTATTAAAATTATGTGAGATATGGGTATAGAGCCTGGCACAAAAATCAGTGCTAAGTAAATGCTAGTCATTTGTTATTCTTATTCTTATCCAATCACTTAGTCATATTACTTAGTGTGGACTATCACAAAGATTAAGCCATGATTTATGAAATGAAAGAAGAGCACAATCCCTTCCAGGTACATTTCTGTTCTTTGGAGACTAAAATCTTCAAAGGCCTGGACTGTTCCTTGAACTCATGATGTGAGACACACTCTAACAACTTTTTCTTAATTATTTTGTTCTGTTAGTTATTAGATATACCAGTGTGTTCCTTTCATCCTATAGTAAGCAAAAAGACTTATTTCTTAGTATTCCTTATGCCTGATCTCTCTGAAACATTTTATTGACTTGTAAGTACTCTCAATGAGGTGGGTTCTTTTAACTGGACACATTGCCATACATAAGAAATTTAAATTTGGCAAGCAATAAAAAAATGGGAGGATGTACATAGGAAAGGTACTTAGCAGGGTCTGCTGTAACTAGTGAGCTTCACAGAAGACTCTGGAAAACCCATGTCATTTATCTTCTTTTGGAAAAACTGTCCCCAACAGGGGACTAAATGTAACTCCAAAAGCATTCTCTACATTTTTAGAAGGAGCAATATTTATGGACGGATTTGGGATTTTGTTTTGTTCATTATTTGGTTTTAGCATAAAATTCCTTTCCAATGCATTGTTTTGATAACACTAACGATGCACCAAAATAAAGTTATGAATGTTGGTAAGAGTGTTGTCTTGTGACCATCCGTTGCCACACAGGGCTCCTACAGCACTACCCTAAAATCACATGTCACACATAACATGCTGCAGGTAAGGACTGTGTTCACCATCTCCCCTGGCAGACTGTGAGATCTGCAAGGCAGGACCTGTATGGCCAGTGCTCAGCACACAGAGGGCTCTCAGTAAATGTTTGCTGAGTGAGTGACAGTAAGTGAACAAACCTCACTGGAACAAATAGGGTAACATTTTAAGGGCTATCACTCATGGTTATATTGGAAGTTTGATTTTTGAAGGTGCTTTCCTCAGGATGGGATAAATTTGTAATCTGAATTTCCCCAGGCCTCACCAACCTATGGATGTAAATGGAGTAATACTGATAATAATAGCTCAAATTCTGCCTGCTACTGTATGATTCAGAAACTCTGGCTGCTTTCAAAGACTCTCCAGATCTTTCTGGGAGCTTCTAGGGTTGTCCCACATGAGCTCATGTTCTCACACTGCATAGTCCACCCCTGTCCCCATCCTCAAGCATGCTGCTCAAGACTCTTAGATGAAGAATGGCACTGTGACTGCTACTGTTGCAGTTATTCTGGGTGGCTGGTGTGTCTGTGTCCAGAGGGCTGCTCTCAGGACTTCCAGAAATGAAGACCCTCAGGCAGTGTGACCAACTTATCTCCACATTCCCAGGATTTTCTTACTTTTAGCAATGTGAGTCCCTCATTCTAGGGAACTACTTGGCCTCATTGGCCCCATGGAAACCAGGACAGTTGGTCACCATGCAGTGGACTCTAGTGTTGCAGGCCCCAGAGATCTAGTCTTCTCGATCACTCTGGGCTTCATGCTGCTGCCTCAGATTCTCTGTCTCAGATTGTAACTAAGGAACATAGCTGTACCATGAGGGCTCCAGGTCTCACCAAGACCCTCATGCAAACAGCTCTTCTGTTTCTCTCCCTCCACAAAGCTCAGACATGCATCAGAGACATGGCTACTACATTCTCCATTCTAGTGTTTCCCCCATCTCTTCTCTGGCCAAAGACCCTCACTCTATGAGTCAGTCTTGCTGGCCCTATTCCAGCCCATTGCACATGCTCAGCCCTTTATGACTCTCAGAGGCTCTAGCTGGGTCCCCTGTTACAACCATATCCCCAGTTAAAGGTAATGGAGCCTCCCATATGTATTGTGATGGTTAATTTTATGAGTCGACTTAGCTGGGTCACAGTGCTGGAAATGTGGTTGAACATTATTCTGGATGTTTCTGTGAGGGTGTTTTTGGATGAGATTAACATTTAAATTGGTGGACTTTGAGGAAAGCAGATTTCCCTCTATAACATGTGTGGGCCTTGTCCAATCATTTGAAGGCCTTAATAGAGCAAAAGCCTAAATTCCTCTGAGCATGAAGGAATTCTGCCAGCAGATGGCCTCTGAACCCACAACTCTTCTGTGAGTCTCCAGCCTGTTCCATACCCTACAGATTTTAGACTTGCCAAGCCTTCCCAATTGCATGGGCCAATTCATTAAACCACTGATATCTATGGGGGATTGGTTCCACCTTCTGTGGATACCAAAGTCTGCAGATGCATTCATCTCCTTTATATAAAAGGGCATTAGTGTTTGCATAACCTACACACATCTTCCTATATACTTTAAATTATCTCTAGATTACTTCTGATGCCTAATACAATGTAAATGCTATGTAAAGAGTTGTTATACTGGATATTGGGGGGAATAATGCAAAAAAAAAGTCTGTGCATGTTTAGTAAAGATGTACATTTAAAAAATATTTTGATCCATGGTTGGTTGAATCCATGAATGCAGAAACTGATGACAAGAAGGACCAGTTGCTATATATTGCAACTATATTTTGGAGAACCCTGACTATTATATGTATTGTGATCCTTTAAGATAATCTCTTATTTGAGATGCCCAAGGAGAACAGAAGCAATTTTCTTTCCACCTTAATTTTGCTATTGCAGTGAATTGCATTAGGTGGCAACAGGGAACAAAGATGAAGACATCCCAGACTCTGCTCTTGAGGTATTCATGTGTAGGCTGGGTCACATGGCACACCAGCATTTCCCAATGTGATCTGTATACTATTATTCTGGGATATTCTCCTTGACAAAAGGGTTCCTTGGCCTAAGAAGTCTGGGAAACACCACTTGGAGAGATTTTAATTAGGTTGACAACATGTCCTAGTTGGCGCTGGACAGGCCCAGTTTGCACCAATCATCTTGGCTCTTTCACTTTCTAAGTATCCTCAGTTGGGTCATAAATCATATGGTCACCCTGGTTTTAAGTATGGGAGCATATTAAAGGCTCTGAAAATCCATAAAACTGTGTTGAGCTTGGTGTTTCCCAAATGCCTCTGAGAATGGGGTCATTTTTTACATTAATGTCTCTTAACTCCTTTTAGGATTAATGTTCTGAAGAACACTGACATAGATAGAAGTAATGACCTACACACACAGCAAATTATAAGGGCCAGAGGGTCAGGGAAGGCCCCCTAACTGAGGGGACTTGCACTGGACCTTGAAGAATGAGCAAGATTTTGACAGGAAGAAAGGAAATAGAAAGAGACACCATGCGGAGAAGCAGCATCGACCAAAGTTCGCTGTTCTACACGTGAGGAAGAGAGGCTTGAAACAGCAGCTCAGCTGGAAGATAAGGTTTCTCTCATCTTATTTCAATTCTAAAGCCCTGTTGGAATCATGGCTGTTAACAGAGTCTCATCATCTCATCCTGGTGACCAACAGGGAGTCCTATCCACAGAGTAGAATCCAACAAGTAGTTGCTGACATAGATTGACTAAAGAAAGCTGTTGTTGCAATAGTTAACATAGTTTCATAGGATTCATCAGCCTCCCTGAAGTCAGTCCTTTTCAGTCTCAGCTTTTGGAATATCCTTATCTAATTGGAGGCTGATGAATCACATTAAGCTTGGAAAGGCCACATCAGCAAGTAGTTGAATCCAGTGCAGTGTTTAAAAACCACTAACTTTGCTCATCCTTGTGCAGCAGAGGACTCACTCTGGAGTGTAGGAAGCTAGTCCTCAGCCACTGATTCTCCAAGAGCCCTGGGAAAGTAGAGTCATCCAGCTGTGAGGCCAGGAGCTCCCTGAAGGACATCAGCAAGCCCTAGTGTAGCTGTGGCTTTGCCCTGGCCCACTAGAAAATGCTTGAGGGTGTCAGGAGCGGTGGAGAATGTGCATAATCTCAGTACTTGGGAAGCTGAGACAGAACAATTGCAGGTTTGAGGTCAGCCTCAGCAACTCAGCGAAACCCTGCTTCAAAATAAAAAATAAAATAGGACTGGGGGTGTACCTCAGAGAGGTAGAATGTCTCTGGGTTCAATCCACAGAACATAAGTAAATAAATTGCTTGAGTGCCGAGTGTAAACGCTTTTACAATGTCACAGTCTTAGCTTAGCACTCAACGGGCACTTGGAAAAATATTATTTAAGATGAAATGAGTGTTAAATTCATGCAACTGCTCCAAGCCACAATTCCTTATCCACCAAAATAGTTTAACAAATCTTTTCTTCATGTATTTGGTAACTGATATCTCAGTTGGGGTCCTCATTCCCACTTCCCTTAGCATCCCATAGATTTATGAAAGTTCTGAGCCTTTCCTAAGATTTATGCAAATCCACATTTCTGAGCCCCAAGTCCTCTGCATTATTCCCATTTGAGAATTCCTGAAACTATTGTCCCCATTTCACATAGAGTTTACCTGAAATTTTCATTAATTTTAGACCTATCATGTACACAAAACATTTAGGTACACAGTGGACTTTACTGGGTGTTTGAAGGGGTAGAGGTATTTCTACCAGAACAAGCTACTCAGAAATTAGTATCATGCTTCTTTGCACATTAAGAAAATAATGACAACTATAAAAGAACCTGGGCCATTTCTACAACTCAGGCTCAGACTAACCCTGAATTCTTCCTCTCCCTTTCCTGTCCTTTCCCTTGGCCTCTCTAGAGAAAAAAAAATTCTCTAAGTTCCTCATGAAGAGCTGTTTGCTCTTTTTTCTTACCTTGAACTCTGACCCAATCCCCTTTTGCACAGTAAGGGGGGTTCCCTTGATGCTAGGATATGATCATCTTTTAGGTAAGGGCCAAGGCAGTCAAGTGCTCAGACCAAGGCCTTTCTCTTCTCTAGGCATCAGGGGAGGAAAAGGGGTGTATTGATCTCCAGTGTTCCTTATAAAACATCAAATTGAATCAGGAAGCTAGTTTCAATAACCTCTCAAATAGCCACTTATGTAATGGTGAATTTGCTCCAGCCAGTCTTAGGTGGACATCCTCACATCTCCTTCCCAACCTTTCCCTTGACTTTATCATCAAAGAGTGCAAACTTATTTTACATGCTTAAAGTAATTCTGCTATCTTTTCTCTTTTCCTGCAATGTTTCTTCATCCCCTGTGCTTTTGAGCAGATATTTGTAATCCCCTTCTCTATGAAGACTTAGTATCTTAGGAAGGATCCACCTCCGAGAAGCACATCCTGAGATAAAATCTTGGGTGCAGGTCATTTATTTGGGAGGTGGTCCCCCAAAGGAGTAAAGGATCAGGAAAAATGGGACAGGAAGGAGAAAAGGGCTAATGTAAGAGCTTGTTGTCAAGGTTGTGGATGTAGGCAGGAGGTGCCACAATTTGCAGGACCTCTGAGAATTGTGGAGAATGCCATCTGAGAGTTGAGAGGCTGGGGAATGGTCTGTGGGTTCCCATCCCTCATTGTGTGAAGGTCACCCCAGAGACAACAATGCCCATATTTCTGGGCTGCACTTTTTAACTCAAAGAATAGGTTCCTGTTGGAAATGGCCCTGGGGTGGAACCCAGTGTGCACTAAGCCAGTGTGTATCCAAGCTCATCTCGATCCACCCTTCAAAGTTGCAGCTGAATTGGAGGTGAGCCTGCAGGATCTGATGTGGGGTTCCCAAATCTTCTCCTGCACTTAGTGAGAGCTCCACTTGCTAGAAGTCAAAGGAAAGATAATCATTGTTCACTCTTCTTCAGAGGCTCTGACCAAGACCTTGGAAACTCTACAAGACTAAAAGTACCTTCTCATTATGTATCCTGTGTTCCTGTGGTTGTCATTGGCTTTTTCTCAAATGTTTAATCTTCATATGTTGGTTATATGATAGAAAGCAATTCTTTGCCACCTCGACATAGGTATGATCATATGATTTACTTCAGCCAATGCAATGCTAGAGGAAGAGACACTTATGCATAATAGCTTTAAAAGCCAGTGTGTGGTTCACTATCATTGTATCCCCTGTCTCTGCAATCAATCATGCAAGTACATGTTGAGATACAGACTTCAAAAATATGGGATCCTCCACCACTGTGAAGCACAGAGCCCTTGCTGACCCCTGATGGACATATATAGCTGAGAGTTTGGGGAAATAAACTGAGTTTGTGGGGCTGTTTCTTCCTGTAGCATCACCAAGCCTATCCTGATTTAATAAGCCTATCCTGATATAATAAACCTATCTCAATAAAACTAAAAGCCCATTATGAAGCTGAATGTTAGCTAAATCATTTTATTTGCTTCTTTGTATCATCTGAGCCACTATTTTCTGTAGTTGCCATAAACACATATCCACCTTTATTCTTATTTTCTTAGAAAAGCAGCACCTAAGAGATGGAGGTTGCACATTTAAAAAGCAATATGCCACCAGCAGAGGAAGGAAGATGGTCAGGAAATATTTATGAGCACTGTTTTGTGTAGTTTGATATACAGCTCCTTTGGTCCAAACTACCACCTCTGAAGCCCTATTGTACAGATGAGAAAATGGAAGCGTGTAAAGGTGACATACCTTGCCCATAGTCACACAGCTAGTTGCAGAAGCTAAATACTTTTCCACCTGCACCTCGCTGCCTTTGAACATCTGGCTCAAAGCTTTCAATGGCTTCGTTTTTCCTCTTTGAAACAAGACATATAAATATGTCCAGAGAATTCTATGGATCCTATTTCCTACCACATCAAGTCTAATCTTTTTCCCTCTCATTACTTGTATAGCTCTTCATTCCTTAGTTCCTTGAGCCTGGGATCATCAGGAAGAGCCCTGAAGTTGTTTCTACCTCTGAATTCCCCTGTGCTGCACCCATCTCCTGGAAGGCCTTTCCCCATCCCTCCATCTATTCAAGATCCCCCATTTGTTAGTGCTGTCAGGAGCTCAGCTGAACTGGGAGAAGGAGCTGAGCTATCAGATGTCAAGTGGCTAATCAAGGCAACAAGCCAAGAACGAAAGACTTAAGCCTTTAATCACTTACTGCAATGATATGTGCCACATATGAACTTCGAGGGAAGGCCCACTCCCCCTGTCCCATTTCCCCCCTATGAAATAGTGCTATGGTTGGGCGTCAGGTAGATCAGCATAGCTATGGCGCCATACTGCTGAAACAGCCTCAAACGAAAGGCTCAGGAAATTTTATAGACTGTGGGACTGGGGAGGAGGCATGGGGAAGGGATAGAAATGGGAAAGTCCTGGGTACTGAGTCAGAGAAGAGGAAAATGTCTCCAAGCTTTTCCCCTTTGCCCTCATAGGAAGTCCCACAGTGGCACCTGAAGAAAACCTCTGCCCAAGGCCTCAGATAAAGGCACCTGGGAGTGAAGGCACCTGGGTAGAAGTGCAAATAGGCAAAGAACATACAGGGCCAGGTACCTGAGATCTTAACTGCTGCTACCTCCAGAGGCTGCAGTGCATAGTTGTGAACCAAACCCAGCATGCAGAGCTCAACCTTCCCTGTGGGGCCTCCCAGGTAAAGCCTTTGTAATGGCGGTGATCAGGGCTGAAACATCACATGCAGAGTTTGAACCAAAAGCTAGACTCCTGAAAAGCTCATAAAAATGTTTTTCTTGATTCTAAGTGAAATCAGTCCGTCTCAGAAAGTCAAGGGTCATATGTTTTCTCTTGGGCGTGGCAGCTAGAATGAAAATAGGAAACAAAAGGGACTTCAGTCAAATGAGGAGAGAAACTAGTAGAATAGTGGAAGGGGATTTGGGAAGGGAAATGAGAAGGGGAGAAAGAGGCCTGACATGCCATTACTCAGGCTCAGTAGAGGGTATGAGGGCAGGGGTTTGGCAGTGCTGGAATGAGCCTCCCTAATAGCAGTTAAGTCAGAGGGCTGATGACCTCTGTAGTGAGCCACCCTGCACATCTGTTATAGACTATGTGCCCACAAATGAGACCAGCCAGTGGACACCTCCCACTGTGTTTTCCCCACAGTGCCACTGTCTTCCCCACAAACACAGGCCAATGGACACCATCCATGTCACCAGGAGCTCTTGATGCCTTAACTTCCAGTCCTTGAGTATCAAGTTCCTGTGTCTTTCCTCCTCTGGTAGAGCTCCACCCACCAACTTTGAATGATACTCGAGCAGGAAAATGACTGTCCAGTCCTGGTCCCATTGCAAGTAGCAAAGCCCAACACTCTGCTGTGGTGACCCCAGAGGCAGCTGGCCCCAGCTGACTACCACAACCAAAGGTATCCAAGCCTCCCCTCTTGTGCAACCTCACCCTCCCACCTTCTCTCCATCCCCCCAAAAGAGGGGAAAATCAATTTCAATCAACGTGGAATGTAATATTATCAAATGTCAGCCATTGAGGTCATGCGCTTTGAAAATTATCTTTGACAGCTTCTGGTCGACTTAATTAAGTGCTCCCCAAAAAGGAGGGGGAGGCAAAAGTACTCTGATTGCTAGCTGCTATGCCTTTGTGCTTTAGAGCTTCTATTGACAACTCTAAGCAAGATTGCCTTAGGGGGTTTTATTGATAGATTCTCGCCTGATATTGGAATGATTCTTGCACAGATAAATCACATTTAGATTTGTTGGTAATTGAGGAGAATTGATTGGAGCAGGAGGGAAGCCCCCAAGGGGTGGTCTCCTTGTCCTCATTGTAGGAAGCTCTGGGGAAAGTGGGGAGGGGTGTCATCAAAGAGCATAGAGCCTGCAGGGGGGATGCAGGCCTCATTGTTTACCTGTCAATTCTGCCTTCCTCTGAACCCTAATCTACCACATCTCCTCCCAAAGGAGAGACACAGAATGGGACACAGGTGGGAAAGGGTTTGTTCCAACTGCATTTTGGAGGTGCTGTTTCAGTAGTTTCCTAGGTCATGTGATCATTACCTTGGCCTTGATTCTGTCTTGATTTCAAATCTGACGATGTTTCCTTGCTTATAACGCTTCAATACTTCCGGTACAGGGCCATGCACTCCTGCGGTCAAGGCCAACCTCTACCTTCTGGGTTGGTGCCTTCAACAGCAGTGCTGCCTTCTCTTCACTGACCTCTATCCACTCCAGCGGGGCAGACTTTGGGGTCTGGATCTTTATGCTTATTGCCCAGCTGCCTGCTATGTTCTTAGATCCCCTCCTCTTCAGCACTTCCTGTCTAACCTGCAACAGGAAATTGTAGCAAAAGATAAAAGTGCTCAAGGAAACTGAGCCCCAAAATGCAAGCACTTGTACCTGTAAAGGTTGGACAGCTCTGAGATCCCAGCAGAGAAAGCAAGAGGAGGCTGAGTTCCAGGGAGAGATTCAGAGCTGGGTGCCTGGCAACAAACAGTGAGTTCTGGGGGACCTGAAGGTGCAGAGAGGTGAGATTCCCAGTCCACATGGTTCTTAAAAGACTGTGTGGTGGTAGCTGAAGACCCATCTTTACTCTTTTTAGTTTGGTCTTCACAGTCATGCATCTTCTAGCATGCCAGGACTCCCTCCTGAAATACAGCTCACCTGCTTGGTTCCTGCAGCCATTTGAATTAACAATGTCCGGAGAGTATATACAGTGTGGGTGCCCAAAGGATGCACACTCTTCTATGTGCATACAGTTAGCTCACTGTATTTTTGGGCTCCACATCCATGGATTCGGCCAACCATGGATTGAAAATACTCAAAAAAGAAAAAAATAGCCTTTTATTCCTAAACAGTACCTTATAACAACTATTTACATAGCATTCACAGTGTACAAAATGTTATAAGTAATCTGAGATGGTTTAAAGTATATAGAAGGAGGTGTGTAAGTTATATACAAATACTATACCATCTGTTGTTTATATTTTGCTACCTACATGGTTCCTGGAACCAATACCTGACAGATACCTAGGGACAACTGTACATGGGGATATTGTCTATGGGTGTTGATGAGGCAGCTGTTTTGTTAAAAAGCAGGTTAGTGCCCTTTACTTGTTTGCATTCTACCATTTTAAAGTTCTGGGCAGGGTCGGTCTCTCCTCTGAAGTGAAAGTAGCTTGTGTCCAGAGAAGCAGATGACTTATCCAAGGTCATGGAGCCAGTCAGCACTGGCCCAAGCTTAGACTTAGATTCATAGTTCACTGACCCTTCTTACACCACTGAACCTCCAGAGAATCACCCATGGTCTGTCCCAGGACTCCAGGATGCTGTTTCTAGCAGCATAGGTGGTCAGAGCTGTATTCAGGACCCAGAGCCATTGCAATGACCAGGAAGATGACCAGTGTCACAGGGATATAGCCAGGAGTGCACAAGGTGACAGCTGGAGGCTGATCCCAAAGGACTCATGCTCAGAAATACAACGGGCCCATAAATTACAGGCCTTCCTTGGTCTCTTCCCTGACCCATACTCTGTAATAACCCCACCTATTCAAGGCCCTTTGCTGTTTGCAGGGTTGGAGTTACAGAAGAGATAAAGTGTGAAGTGCCTGATGGTCCTGGATGGGGCTGTCTTTTCAATTTTCCTGTCCTGCCCCCAAGCTCTTCCAAAGCATCAGCCTAGGGCTGCATAGATGGTACTGAGCACCAGGAGACCTGGCTGAAGGGGACAGAATCAGGCTGAGATGAGGCCCAGCTCTGCTGCCTCAGGTCAAACTGAACCCCTTAGTTAGCTAGGGGGAAGGGGTACCTTTTCTAATTGGTCCCCCCAATGTGGGCTAGGGATTGCTGTTATCACAGAAGCTTCCTGTGAGTAGCCTTGGCCCTAGCTCTCCTTCACGAGGCAGTCTGGCCTCTCTGCCTGCCTGCCCTCCACCAGAGAGCTAGTTCCTCCTCTCTGCCACTCTGCTCTCGCGTGGCTCCCTGAGCTAGACAGTTGGTAAAAATGCACATGTGAAGATGTCTTAATATTAAATATAATTAGATATTATACCACATGCAGGGCTGTATGATTAGTGAAATATATGATCATTAGTTATTAGATTAATGTGTCTACTTGTGTAACTGAAAGCCATTTGCAAGCCGAAATGAAATAGCTCAATTTGCTGTAATTGACTGATCTCCCAGAGAGAGAGAGTCGTACATTTGCTTATGTACAAGGCGATTTCTTCAGATGTCGTCCCAGATGCAAGACAAAGGGCAGGCTCTTTCTGTGCCCCAAACTGCAGGGCTAGCTCTGCCACTGACTCGCTCCTTGGCAGTAGCCAGATAACCTGCAGGTACATTTGGGGGCTTCCACTGTCAGAAATCCCCAGGGTGAGTTCCTGGTTTTCTTCTTGCTGAAGGGTAACCTTCATCTAACTTCTCCAAGTGCCTCAAGGGAACACTGGCATCCTGCTGGTCAAAGATAAATTGAGCTGCCTGGTAGACACTTTACCCCAGCCCCTGCCCCATTTTTCTTCCCGTTTGGGTGTATATTGGTTTCCAGGACAACTGAGCTGCAACTAACTAATAAAAATGATTGCAAAGCGCTCTGCAAATAAAAGATACAACTGGAGTACTTATTATTGTGGTTATGGTCTAATAATAACCAGATGCTAACAAGGGCGGCATGAGATTAAATTAAAAATAGGCAAGCTGTTAGGCAGGCAGAATTGGTTCACAGGGAGTATGCCTGCTCCTCCCGCCCTCCCAGCCGACCTCCTGTTCCCCTGATGGCAGGTACTTCCTAGCCACACAGGTGAGACAAGGCTTAATTTTCCAATAGGAAAGGAGGTGGAGGAGCATTAGGGAATGTGCCCTGCAGGCAGGGAGCCCTCTGCCTCTGCTGGCCACAACTGGAGAGCAATAACTGGAAAGTGAGAAGTTTCACTAGGCTGAAGTCCATTTTTAAAAATTCTTTCATATCTCATTTAATCCTTACAGCTTCTTTTGGAATAAGTGACTATAGTGGTAATTCACCCTATTTTACAGATAAGAAAATTGAGTCAAAGAAAAGACTAACTGTCTTCCTCTGTGGATCCCAGTTTCCTCAGTGGAAATATGCTGTGTTTGCATTTCTGATTTTTATCATGAAAGTAAAATAACTAGTACCCTAATTTTTCTTCTAAAGCTGTTTTCCCCTTTGTAGAGTGTTTAGTAATCAGAGCCTGGAAAAAAACTCCTTAAGAGACTCTAACGGGAGGTTTCACTTGCAATTTTATTTATGAATCATGCAATCAATCAAATTAACAAGTATTTATTGAATATCTAACAGGAGCTGAGCATGATGCTGTAAGAGAGCATGAAACAGAAGCCTGGGATGTGGCCCCATCCACAAGGGACTTCTGGCTGAGTGTAGAAGACTCTGCCATACCCAGGAGGAACCTCACACGAGGCACAGGAGTATATCAACCACCAACTGTGTCATGGTTTCAATTGACAGTGTCCCCTGTCAATTGAAATTTGGCGATGCAAAAATGTTCAGAGGTGAAATAATTGAATCAGGGGTTTAATTTCATCAGTGGATAATCTATTGAGGATTAATAATATGAATGGATTTACTGGGTAGGTAACTTAGGCAGGTCCAGCATGGCTAAAGGAGGTAGGCCACTGGGGGTGTGGCCTTGGGGACTATGTCTGTCTTTGAGTGCTTCCTGTCTGGCTTTCTACTTCTCAGCTTACATGAGATGAACTGTCCTCTGTCACATGCCGTACCTCCCTGATGTCTGCCTTAGAGTTGGCCATCCATGGACAGTACCTCTGAAACTGTGAACCCAAATAAACTTTTCCACCTCTATGTTGTTTGTGTTAGGTATTGTTGGTCACAGAGATGGAAAGGCAGACTAAAACAAAGTGGAAGGGGAGCGTCTTTGGTGCCCTGCAGTCTTTTCAGAGGAGAGAGAAGTCATTGCAGGTGAAAGAAGGCAGAAAAAGTTTCTGAGAAGGACAGGGGAGGAAGAGTCTGAGCCGGTCTACATAACAGTTCACTGAGCAGTGCACTGAAGATTTGTGCAGTACACTGCCCCTTCCTTGATTTGTCTTCTCCAAGCACAGTGCCCTCTGACATATTGTACATATTATTTATCCATCTTGTTTTTCTCAACTAGAGTTGTAAACTCCATGGATGGGGCAGAGATTTGAGGCTGTTTTGTTCATTACTGTATCCTCAGAGCCTGTCACATGGTAGGTGCTCAATAAATGACTGAGTGGAATTTCCCCAATTGTCTTTCTCTGTATTCCCCTACCTTGTCTTCATCATTTTTTGCCCAGATAAAACTGCAGAAATCTCCTAGCAGCGTTCTCTTTCCAGAAATCCTGGACCCTTCTCTTGCCCCAAGCTTATATTTTTATTTTCCATGTTCTATCCCTCAAGTTTATTCTGAGTTCCTTGAGAGCAAGGCTTCATCTTCTTATTTAACTAAAACTTGCTTATTAGGTATCAGGCACTGAACTAGACACTGGAAACCCAACAGGTGATGATTAGTCACTGCCTTCCAGTCAAGTTTAGCAATGGGGAAAACAAAGGAAGAGACAGTGAGAATAGAAAAATTACTAATTAGGTATTCCTGGTCAGGATGATCCATGATGAGAGACCATCACAGGCAGAGGCCATTGTGAGCTAAGACTTCAGGGCATCCTGAAAGAGTGAAGCCCAATGTCAGGGAAGGTGGAAATGCAGAGATGGAGCTGAGCCCAGAGAGGTGGGCGGCTGTGCCAGATCCAGCCTGATCCAGGCTTGGGAGGGGTGGATGAGAGAAGAATCTTGATTGCTAAGGGGAGAAGAGATCAGATGAAGGATGGAGGAGACCACAGGGACAAGAGAGGGTTTCTCGTTTTGATGGGAAGGGATTGGACCCTTCATAGTACTAAAGGGAAAGAAATGGGACAAGGAAGAAATGAACAAGGGCAAAGACCCACGTTTGTATCTTCCCTGCTTAGCACATTCCATACGAGTGGTATGACAGCTATTGTCCTCATTACCCACCACACCACAAACTTGCCCTCGACACTAAGGGGAAATGAATGAATTCCAGCCCTCTATTGCTTTCACAGTAAAGCCTTCGACCCATCCACCTAAATGTATGTGTTTATGTAGCTGAGGGAAGACGAAGTCTCAAACCCTTCTCTCTGCTCAAACAGGCTTCTGTCCCAGAAACTCAAAATTAAGCAGAGGAAAAAAAAAGACAACCTATTCTGCAGGTTATTGTTGAAGACGAACTCTATCAGGGAGATGAACAACAGAGAATCCAGATACTTGCTTTTCAGAGAGCAAAACTTTCCCAGAAGCAGCTTTAAGTGCATTACCTATAATTCTTAACCCTACAAGTTAATATTATATCCATTTACAGATAGGAAAACTGAATTTCAGAGAGGTGACATTAAGTTATTAAAGTTCACAAAGCCAGAAAGCAGCAGAACAAGGGGTTCAATCTCTCTGAACCCGAAGCTTAGCTCTTTCAAAGAGGATGTGTTCTCTTGTCATAAAACAGTGACAAGTTCAGCCATAGGCTTCAGCCCCAGGAATTTCCCTCTGACCTTCTGCAGCCTGTGAAGCCATAGTTACCTAGGATGGACCACTGAAGCCCAGTCTCTGCAGGCTGTGTGGTCATGACTGGCTTCTTCCCGGGAGACCTGGGTGTGATCTCCTCCCAATTCTTATCCAGTTTCCTGTGTGCTGAGGTTTCCCACCTCCACCATCCTATCCACCCCTTCTGAACGCAGTGGGTGGCATATGCTGCTTCTTCCAGCATCCCCTTTCATGATTGTGGGTGTCACATCGACTCCCGGGTCTCAGAATCTGAATGGGTCTCAGGCTGTGTGTCCACATGTGCGCATGTGCATGAGCCTTGCCCAATTCCAAGACAGATTCCAGGTAAGTGGTCAGAGATCCTTCAGCCCTCCCAGCATGGCCCCACTCCACACACCACATCCCCATCTCCTCCTCTCCATCTGCCCAAATTCTAACCACCATTGATGTTCAGCCAGAGCCCTGCCTCTCCCAGCAAACAGACATGGACTGCAGCAGATCAGGCCCCTGTCCATGTCACCCTGTCCCCCCACATGTGCTAAGACTGTGTCTGATTCCTCCATTTCATACTGGCCAGGACTGCCCTCTTCCAAGCCTCCTCTGTGAACAATTGTTAGTAAAAATCGAAATTTCTCTGGGGCCTCCTCTAGATGCAAAGTGGAGGGAATTGAGATGTCAAAACAGAACAAAAATCTTTAACATGGATACACAGAGCCTGGGCACCATGCTTGGCTGCTAAGAGGGGAGAAGGGGATCTGGTGTTAACCATTCTCATGCTATGGTGACAGCACCTGCTCTTATGGAAACTGCACATCCCACACCTTAAGTGATTGCTATGATACCCAGGAGGCAAGGAACATGCATTGCCATCTCAGCTTTACTAACGGAGAGATCACAGCCAGGAAGCTGAAGCAAATTGTACAAGCACGTGCTGCGAATGTGTGATAGCAACTAACATATGTAGACCACCCTCCATGTGCCAAGCATGGGGACCCGCATTCCATTCATCCTATTAACAAAAGGGACATTATTATCCCCATCTCATAGATGAGGAAACCGAGGCACAGAATGTTAAATAACTAGCTCTAGGTCAATAGCTAGAAGTGGTGAAGGGAGAGATCAAATCCAGATAACCTGACTCCAGAGGCCTTCCTCGGTTATGATGTGTTAAAGGCATTTCTACCTAGGATTCCTGAACCCTTGGTGAGTATCATCTCATCACATTCCTCTGCCACCACGCATTTCAGTGTTCACTAAATCATGAAGGTGACCCTCTTTTGTTCTTAAAGAAGTGGATGTCACAAAATTGTCCCTGCTCTGCAAAGAGGGCCAGATCCCTCCCTGCCTGTCTCCCTCCCCATATATTCCCAGCCCGCTCGGCTGCCTGTTGCTATTGTGCATTCCGTACTCATCCCCCACAAACTCTCCTCGATATCACCAGAGACAAATGCAGCATCCCAATCAGCACCCGCAGTGCAGCACCCTCCCCCAGCAAAGGCAGGCCCGGCTCACAGTGAGCAAGGATACCAGGAAGCTGGAGCTGGACCCAGGTGCGTCCTGGCAGTCCCCATCCCATACTGAGCCTTAAAAACTTCACTTGCAGGGCACTTTCTGGTGTGTTTTTTATTTTGCTAGACAGATATTTGTGGAAGTACATCCATCTATCCATATATATGTGTGTGTGTGTGTGTGTGTGTGTGTGTGTGTGTGTGTTAGCCACGGCAACTAATAAAGCTATTCAGATTGAGGCACCGAAATGAATAGAGCTGAACAATAAGCTAAAACATGCCTAGAGCAAGTTGAGCAATAAACAGGTTTTTAATTTTTTCCCCTTCCGTCTCTTGAATGTCTGTCTCTGATGGATGATGTGACAGAGGAAGGCGGCTTCATAAATTCTGAATTCTGAATACTAAATCAGCGAGCAGCAGTTGGGTACTGAGAGCCAGTCCCTATCTTCCTGGAGCGGCTGTTTGATGGAGACTCTGTGACCTACCTCTGGCCCTCCTGAGTTCTATCCCCTGAAAGGACCCGTGAACAGGCAGTGGGACCACATGCTACCCCTATAGCCCATGAGGGCAACATTTGAATCCTTAACTCTGGGGAAATGAGATTCAGAAAAGTGAGGTCACACAGTGATGCACAGTCGAGTTTGTGCTCTGGTGTGGATTTTTGAGTCTCAGCCAAGTCCTGGAAGTCAAGACTGATTTCCCTTGTTGCCGATGAGGAAACTGAGCTTCTGGTCACTTAAGTAGGCTGAACACAGCCAGCCTGTGGCAGAGATGGGACTTGAGCCCTAGATAGTTTGCATCCAGAATTCATATTCTTTGCAGCTGAGCTGTACTTCCCAAACATTTTTACACTGTGGCATATAAACAAAATAATGTTTGAGCCACATACTGAGTAGACTGGAAGGGATTTGGGAGCCTTTTGATGGTTCTTGATGGAAAATTTTTATTACCTTTTCCTTATATTATATAATTATGATAAGAAAATAAGTATAGGGAATAGATTCAATATTGAATGTGTATAAGTTTTCAAATAATATATTTCCAAATTTGTAATGAGAAACCAGAACTTGCTTCCATGAATATAATGTCATCATAGTGCTTGTTTGAGATGAGCACACGCCAATTCCTGATCAATACTTTTTAGTGATGTTCTTTTCAAATTCTCTTTAACCACTGCTCATAAGAAATTTTGTTCACCCATGTAGGTAATAAGAATCTTAAATCATTTTTTACAGATAGTCAGAAAATTATAGCAGTTGTAATTATATTTTAAGAATCTAACAGCTTTTTCTTTTCTTTCACTGACAATTACACTATTGAAATTTCTCATGATATTACATTTGGAACTGAAATTTTATATATCAAATGTTTCAACATAATAATGAAGCCTGATTTGAGGGATGCATATAGAGTATTTGAGCAATCACCCACCCAGAAGTTAACTTATACCTCCCTAAAAAGACTTTGCTGCAAGTGGAAAAGATAATCCAATAAATGTAAAGCAGAGATTCAGGGCTCCACCTGTTCCTGTGACCTCTGGGAACCCTGACACACCTTGGCCTATGTGCCATATTCTTTGGGTGCCTAGAAAAGTTCTACAGCAGCTTCTCATGTCTCTTGCACACAATGGGAGACTGCTTGCAGAAATAGGCAGGTAGCATAGCACTTCTCCCTGTATTTGGCATGACCTAGAGGGACAGTGTATGCACTATGAATAGGTGCTACACATTGCACATGTCACAGGTGAGAACCCAGGATGGCCCTTTGGAACCTGTCCCCTTCAGGCTGTTTCCAGACAACACCAAGAGCTTCAATCATTTATGGCTGGCTACCTGTTGGGAAGCTTTGTTCTAGATTATGCTCCTGAGCATAATTATCAAATATAGTGGGTAATAATTTGAGTTAATAGCTGAGGTGTCTCCTCTCAGTGCTTTGATCATGATTTGTCTTCCTTTCTTCCTTCCTTCTTTCTTTCCTTCCTTCTTCTCCAACTAGAAACATGGCGCTATTGCTCAGCGTAGAATTTCAGAGCATGCTTTTGAAAGTCCTGAGCCAAACAATAATGCATTATATATTTCAAACTGGTTAGAAGACAGGAATTTGAATGTACTCACCATAAAGAAACTATAAAAGTTTAAGGTGATTGATATGCTAATTACCCTGAGTCGATCAATACCTAATGTCTACATGAATCAAAACATCACATTGTACCTCATAAATAGGTACAAATAGTATGTATCAACCAAAAAAGTTAAAAAAAGAAAATCCTTAGCAGGAATGGGGGTGTAAAAGCAAGGCATTTTGTGAAAGAAAATTTTGTTGCATCTCAAAAGAACACAGATAGGGATTAAACCCAGGGGCATTCTACCTACAAGCTATACCTCAAGTCATTTTGTTTTATCTTGAAACAGGGTCTCACTAAGTTACTGAGGGTCTTGCTAAGTTGCTGAAGCTGACCTTGAACTTGTGATCCTCCTGTCTCAGCCTCCCAAGTAATGGCACTTCAGGCATGTACCATTGCACCCAGCTTAGACATAGGTTTTAAATATAGAATAGAGAAGAATATGAGGTAAGGGCCATTTTCTTAACCACCTGTCTTCCAAACTCCCAGGTTCAGAGGTGGGGAAGATTACCAAGCAGGTGAGAAAGATCGGAGGCTATGGGGCTAGGATTAAATGAGTAGATCCCTGACATGGAGCTTGGCAGCACTAACTCCTTGGAGCTGGGAAGAGGTATGAGGCCAGTGGAGAAAAAAAAAGGAGGCTGCAGAATGACTGAAACCCTGCTTACAGATCTCAGATGGACATAGGAAAATGTTAGAGCCGAAGGGAATGATGTTAGACTTCTAGCAGGTAGCCCAGGAAAACGGGTGTCCTTAGTTCAATGTGGTGCCTGTGTAGGAGACCAGAAATGGCTGAAGGTGCATGTCCATTTCAGCCAACATTCTTACTGATAGAATCCAAGATAACTGGCCACACAACTTAGAAGAAGGAAGATTTAACTGCTCAGTTTTTTTGGAGGTCTGTCAGTCCATGTCAGGCAAGATAACATCAGTCACACTGGCAGAGCTCACAGCATGGCAGTGGGAAGCAGAGGAGGGTGTTATAGTTACATATGGAATGCCCCTAAAGAGCTCATTTATTAATGATTGCAGCTGATATAATGAATCATGAGGGTTGTAATTCCAGCAGTGAATAAATCCACTTTAATGGATAGTGACTCAGGCTGGTAGGGTGTGGCTGGAGGTGGGTCCCTTGGGGTGTGGCCTTGG
The DNA here is from genome assembly GCA_004027185.1 of Glis glis. Classification (NCBI taxonomy): domain Eukaryota; kingdom Metazoa; phylum Chordata; class Mammalia; order Rodentia; family Gliridae; genus Glis; species Glis glis. The sequence goes on along the minus strand of PVJS01012279.1, from coordinate 16,867 downwards.
GGATTATATATATGGTTCCTCCTCCTCCTGCTTTCTCTCTTGCTTCTGGCCTCTGTGATGTGAGCACAGCCCATGCCATCTCCCTCTCTCGGCTTCCTGATGCAATCCCCTGAGATCTATAGTCCCTGACCTCACATGGACTGAACCCAAAACTGTAAGAAAATAAATCTTCCTTCCTCTAAGCTACATGGTCAGATTATGGCTGTAGGAATGCCGATCCAAACAGAGGGAGAGAACAAGGGCTCCACTCTCACATCATGGATGCCGGAAGCAAGAGAGCAGGAGAAAGTAAGCAAAGACAAAAGCACAATCCCTAAGACCACACACCCAGGACCCCCTCTTCTCCAGCCATACCCCACCAACCTGAGTTTACACCCAGTAAACAATGGATTTATCTACTGATGAGATTACAACCCTCATGGCTTAATGATATCAATTATGAACCTTAATATATGAGGTCTTCAGGGGAACATTCTATATCTAACCATAACAATGTCCAAGGGATCTATGTTTCTGTATAATAGTCCATGCGATCTCCCTCTCTCAGCTTCTATCAGCCCTGGAAGTGGTTTGCCCTGGTGTGCAAACAGGAAAACCTCCAGCATCCCTAAGCTCCCCCAAAGAGATATAGATGTGGCCCAGAGGGTACCTGGAAAAGAGGTAAAGAAGCTCTACAGGTGGGACAGAGAAAGTCAAAAGCACTGGACTTAGCAACTGGAAGCCCACTGGGGACAAGGTCACATGCTGCAGATGCATCAGTGGGTAGAATCAGTACTGCAGAATTCAAGGACAAGGGGTAACTCAACACAGTTAGCGAAGTGCCCCTCGCCCAGGGCCAGAAGATACCCAAACCCTGGAGATTAGATTACCCCAGGAGAAAGACAGTGAAACCGGTCAAATTGGAACTATTTTGTTTTTATGAGAAGTGGTAAGTAATTTGGAATTGGTAAATTTGTTTTCCACCTTTGGAAATGAGGGGTAGAGAACTAAGGTGAGCTCTGTTATATAGAAACATAGAAAGCTATAGTTTTGCACATCTAAGATTACAATGTATAAATAATTCATACCTATTGCAGACGTTACAAATGAATTCATCACTCTTCACTTTTGAGTATAACCAGCATATATAACTGGAAAATCCTCTATTTATGAAACAAACCATCACTGAATCTCAATGGGAAAAAGAGGTGAATATTCACTTTATAAAATGATTCTTCATTTTATAAAACATATTACCTCTAAAGTCCTTTAATTGGCCAGATATCTTAATGTGGTTGAAATAGTATTGAATTTTGTAAGATTCTTTTTTTTTCTAGGCAATCATCCAGCACAATGTTGAAGGAATCTGCACTGATTTGCTTTAATTCAAACTTGACCCTAATGGCCTTGTTCAAGAACCACAAAGAAAGGAAGAAGGGTTGGTGCAGACGAACACAAACGGATGGAACTGGGGGCCATGCTGACACTGGACACAATTAAATGCTGAGTTGGAGCCTCTGCTGTTCCACCAACCAGCCGTGGGACCCTCCAAAAGACCCTCTTCTCTTAGAGCTTCTTCCAGAAAGGAAAGATCACTCACATGGCTATGTGGTATTTCTTCTAATGCTGATTTATTTGGCTTTGTATTTAGGCTTTGTATTATGGAATAGGCTTGGATTGTAGACTGACCTATGTGTGTTCTTGTAGATAAGAATGCAGAGTTTCAAAGCAAAATACAGAACGAAACCATGTCTAGGACTATGGTTACACACTAAATAGCATCTAGGAGGAGGGAGTGGTCCCTGTACCAGGAAGGAGAGCTTTCCCAAAATTGATCCCAGCCTATCCCCGCTAAAAAGCTTAAATCTAACTGGAAAGAGTATGTCCTATGGTCAGCTATAGCTGCAAGGGAGTCTGGGAAGGAGTATGACTTTAACTGAGCACCAGCCTGAACAAAATTGGGCCCTGTCTAACAATAATTGTTTTTTCCAAAGACATTTATTGAGTGCCTAATCTGTACCAAGTTCTCCAGACAGCCCTTGTACACTGAGACAAGCTAGGTATGCCTGATTATCTCCATTATTAACAGATGGGAAAGGGCTCTGAAGACTTACATATTCATTCTGGCAATGCCTGTCCATCAATGGTGGAGCTAAGCCTGGGATTCCTGGATCCTGGCCATTATGTGAGCATGTGTATATCGGCTTAAAAATAATGATGCATTTCATTGCATACATTGAGCCCTATTCATCACTCTTTCAGGAAACTTAAAATGAAAGTCACCTTCCAGGTAAACCAAGGGTGCAGCATGAAGGAGAACTCATCAGTGTTAGAGGATAAAGTCATGAGTAGTAAATAGCAGGAGTTGATGTAGTACAAATCATGCCAGACAAATTTAATTGCTTTTTTTAATCTATGGAAATGCCAGATGATGAGATAAACAGAAAGCAGTGAATATAATAGCTCTCGATTTTAGGAAAGTGCTTGGGGATAGTGACTTGGGCAAAGTTCTCAGTAAAAAATAAATAATAACAATTCAAATGAGCCTGGCAGAGGATCCTGGCCTGGAGCTGGGAATGGAGGAGCCCCATGACCTGGGTGTTGGAGAGAAAGCACTGCCCCCCCACACACATTGTCCAGAGCCCAATTTTCTACTGAGGTCTGAGTCAAAGTCTCCGGGAACTTTCCTACTTAAAGTGGTCCTGAAGTAGTAGCCCAGGCAAGGCTGGGAGCTTGCTGGAAATGCAGCATCTCAGGCCCCATGCCAAACCCCCTGCATCAGCATCTACATGGGACGAAAACTCCAGGAAAGTCACACTGTGTTCCAGAAATACTGCTCCAAAACACTGGCAAGGTGCAGGGCACTCCTCACCCTCTGATCAGGAGCTGTGTCTCTCTCGCCTTCACCTTGCTCCCTAGCAGCTCTCATCTGAGTGGGACTGTGGTCCCCAGATACTATGCTCCAAGTCACCCTCCCTACCCTATCATCAAGCCATCACCTCATTGCCCTGACAGCTTGTTTTCCCAGACAGTTTCAGCCAGACTATGGCATACATACCATGGGGATATTTGTCATTTTAAAGGAAGAGCCAGTTAATGAAAGTCTCATGGTGGAATTCCAGGCTCCATAGAACATATCTATGGGCAGGGGATGCCTCCAGAAAAATCAAGGATAGAAGATTGGATTGAGGGCTTACCTAGATGATAAGTTCTAACATAGACCCTTTTCTGTACTTTGTCTCACTTACTTTATGTAGTATGTATGTATGTATGTATGTATGTATGCATGCATGTATTTTTGCAGTGCCAGGGGATGGAACCCACGGCCTCACAAATGCTAGGCAATTGCTCTACCACTGAGCCTCACCCCAAACCCTTGTCTTGTTTACTTCTCAAACTCCTAGAAAGTCTCATTATCCACCACTTTTCAGGTAAGGAGTCAGAAATTCAGAGAGATTAACTTGTCCCAGGTTACATGACCAGAAAGGACAGGATTGAGCGTGGTGCTGATACCTGCTGCCCTCCACAGGCAGGATCCTCCCCAGACCCCACAACTCCACTTTCTCTGTCTACTTGTGTAGATCACCTTGTCCACCTCATGAGGTGATGGTGAGGGGAATGAGGCCCCAGGCCTCAGAACCTTCCTCATGCCAATGTCTACTCACATTCAATGGTCAAGGCAGAGAAGCTGAGGATAAAAAGAGAGGAAAAAACAGAAAGTCTATGAATGGAGTATATTCTTTAGACACTACTTACTTAAAAAATGAAGTAAATTTTCAGTATTAATCCCATATATACTAGTCCCTTTATATTGATAATAAAATAATTCTGCATAATAACGGGAAAGGAGAATTTCACAGAAACTCAGGGTAAAGATGGTTGCTGCCACCAAAAACAAACTTACTCGTGGGTTCTAAGACTTAAGACTTAGTGGAGGCAAAAATGTGTAATGATATTTTTCAGTAAAAGGCTGTGCAGTTGGAAGGGAACTTTTTTGTTGTTGTTAGCACCCATAGGAGCATGTCTCATGAAGCTGACAGCCGCCCCTGCAGGGGTGAGAGAAGAATGATCTGTGACCCAGAGAAGAGAGCTGTGAGCTGTTTGGGTAAGATGCCCCCAAATGAGATTCGACTTGGAGAGGCATAAGCATTCACACAGGAAGGAAAAAGTAATAATAAAGACAGAGATGGATTCGATAAGCAGAAGGAACTTCAAAAGCAGGGACCCACTAAGAGATGCAGCCTCAGTGCCGAGCACAAATTAGATGAGTTTGCAATGGGAAGTGGCAGAGAAATAAATAAATAAAGGCTAGATGATTTAGGTGTGCACATGCAGGGGCCAGGACAAAAAGCCAAGAGGAAATAGTCTCTGGGGTGAGATGGAGCCCGGAATATTGCAGTCAGCTGTGGCCATCTCATTACTTGCCAAAGGTAGGCAAAGTGGAGAAAGTTCAGGGAAGGGCACCAGGCATGATTAGGTAGCCAGAGAAATTAATTTATGAGGAAAGATTAAACATTAAAGTAGGCAGGCTGGCTCCCCATAAGCGTGGGTGTGGAGGGAATGAATATGAGAGGCACTTCGCAAGCAGGAAGGCAGTTAGTGGTGTGGGAGTGGGTGTCTGGTCTGGACCAGGCCCATGAGGGGATAAAATGGGCCAGGGTATGGGAACATGTGGGAACAGCCATCTAAGGGATGGGTCCAAATTAGAAACTAATAGCAAAGCTGCTATTCCTGACTGCCATATACAAAAGCTGCAGAGCCACAAGCTCTGTACATTCTCAGAGGCAAGAATGATTGCAGGAGCCATGGACACATCCTCCCCAGCCCCATCCTCACCATGGTCAATGAGGCCTCTGAGATAGAGAAGATGGGAGTGGGGCTCATGTTCATTCATTCCACACTTTGGCCATCTCCTGTGTGCTAATATCGTGCTATGCATTGAGAAGATACAGTCCCTAATCTCAAGGGGCTTGAGAGTACAGTTAAATCCTATCTTAGGACTCAGTGTAATAAGTTCTTCTATTTGGAAAAATAGAAACAGCACTGGGAACTGGACTGAGATGCCAAGTGAGGTGTCATGTGAACTAAGTTTGGAAGGATGAAAGACATTAGCTAGCCAAGGAAGTGAGTAGTGGATGGGATTCCCAGACAGAGGTAACAGTAAGTGCAAAGCCAGGGACACCTGAAATATCATGTCATGTTTGAGAAAGTTGAAAAATTCCAATTTGGCTGGAGAAAATGGGCAGGAGAGTGAAGAGATAAGGTTGGTGATTTAGGTAAGGGGCAGATGATAAAAGACCTTGCATATGTGATGCTAAGAAACTTGAATCTCAAGTGAAAAGCTCTGTGGAGTCGGTGACAGAAGGCTTTTAAGAAGAGGCCCGACAAAATCTGTTTTGAATTTTTAAGAGATTACTCTGATGGCGGTGGAGATAAGTATTCCCGGGGAGGGATTGTCAGGAGATGAGGTGATGAGATTAACAGCTATTTCCATGATCCAGGGAAGAATCTACAAGACTCTGAACTAAGGCAATATTGGGAGACAGCTGGAGGTTGCAGAATTTCTGTATGCCTGGCTGGGGGAGCTGAGCCAGCAAGTAGAGTCTAGTGAAGAAGGTCCTAGTTTGGGTTCCTGGCTGGATAGTGCTGTTCATCACTGAGATAGGCAAAGGTCAGTTTTCAGGGAAAGTAAGAGTTCTGTTTGGACAAATTGGTTTGATATGCTTAGGATACATCCTGGAGGCAGATGGGTGTCAAACTGCTATCTAGTCTGAGCCTAGAGATTCAGGAGTTATCAATGTATTTGTGATAACTGAGGCCACAGACATGCCCCTTGGATGGGGCAGATTCTTGGGATCTCATGTGGGAACAACACTTAGGAGTGAGACGTACCATGTTCCATCACTAGGAAGAGATCCTCAGGTGCAGTGAAGCTGAAAATTGATCTTAACTACCTAACCCTTCAAGATGCTGCAAAATTCAGATGGCACACAGGTCATCTGATAAAGGCTCATTGGTCCCTTTAGGGGTCACTGCCATGAGCAAGAGCCAGAGGGAGGCAGAATCACTGCCTGGAGCTCTGGAATTCTGAACACCAGCTCTCCAAGGGAAGACTACTGCCAGCCTTGCCCATTCTGTATACCACCAGGCACTCCGGCCAAAGTCAGTGGGCTTACTTTTGAAAACTCAGAGCTTCATGGAAGGGACTGTGTGCCATTTGTTCCCAGACCCCTCCCCCAAGACTAGCATATAGCAGGCACTCAAAAAAGGGAACCAACAGGTTTGAAATTAATTGGCAGATCCATGATGGTTTTATTCAGCATCAGTGTTACCAAATTCATACTAATCCTGAACTCAACAACCCTTCCAGTCACTTGACCCAAACTTAGCCCCATTCCTAACATCTGTTTCTCAGGCATGATGCCACTATCTGCCTGGTTGTATGAGCCAACAATCTGTTCATTCATTCTTTCATCCAAAGAGTATTATTCAAGAGGCTGTGATGTGACTGGCGACATACGAGGCACAGAGGCACAGATTCCTTGACCTCGTGAAGTCCACATTCTACTAGAGAAGACAGGCAATAAACAAATCAACGCAGAGTTCAATGTCTTGAAAATTAGTATGAAGATAGTTCCGCATGATAAGGAGAGAGTAATGGGGTAGACATGTGAGCAGAGCCTGAGTCTGGGTTTGGTAGGCGTGAACTGGGTAGATGTTCCCCACCTCTCTCCTGTCAAACTGCCCTTTATATCCAATCCCTTATCCATTCCATTTCCCTCTATTCATCTGCCTCCCCCTTATTTCAAGCCACTGGTACTTCTTCCCTAGATCCTACAAAAACTTTCTTATTTCTCTCTGGCTTCCCTTTTTCGACCCTTTTAGTCCGTTCTCCAAGCTGCAGCTGGAGTGATCTTTGCAAAATGCACATCTAGCCTCTGGCCTAAAACCCTTCAGTATATCCCACTATTGTTAGGTTACAAAGCAGCATCTTCCCCTTGGCCAGCAAAGCTGAGCATGGTCTGGCTGCCCCCAGCCTCATCTTGTAACACGTCCTGTGCCCCAGCTCTCTCTGTGGCCTTCCTGCACACACAGTGCATTTGCATGTGTCTGGTGCTCATCACAGCTCAACTTGTTCTTTATAATTCCCATGTACCCTACAGTCCTCAGCTCCTGCAAGAAAACCCTCCCCTGAAATCCAATTTGGACATAGTCCTGTAATTGCTTGTTTAGAACTATTTTCCCTTTTCCATAGTATACATCTATGCATTCTTTGTTATGATTATTCAATCCTAATAAAGTAGGTGCTATGTTTGCTTTTAATCACCATGGTAACTTCAGCATCTAACACAGTGCTGACATATAGTAGACTCTCGGTTCACAGTTATTGAGTGAATGAGTGATAGACGAACAAATGACAGTTGTTTACTAGGGAAGTAAAGCACACAGTCTCTCTTCTTATGGTGAGATAGAACAAGCCTGGGGATCTGCAAATGGTTAGTCTTATGAGTAAGTGAGCTCCAGGTCCCAGCCCAGAGCCAGGATGGCAGAACTACCCATACCCCCAGACTAGACAGAGAGAGGGGACACTCTTCTGAGAGCAATTCAGCCTGGCACAGGAGACAACTTTGTTTAAAGAGGCATAACACTTTAATTATCATGACACTCCAAAGGGCTAATATAGCCAAGAACTAATTGCTGGTAAAGGCTGCCTGGGTAAGGTCACAGTGAGCGCTCAAGAAAACTAACCTGCTAGTATGAGGAGACAATGGCACTTTGAATTAGTATGCCAGAAACATCTAAAACATATTCATTGCATTAATAGAAATGCCTAAGTATATCAGACACTTTTGGGCTTATTATTCATATTAGTTATAATATGGAAATCAAATTTTATTTCTAAATTACAATCAAATGATATTTTCTATTAAAACTTTAATAGCAAGCCAAATTAAGCAATGCTATGGGTTACATATTAGTAATCCTGCTTGGTTATAACTCATCATTTTTTATTTTATTATGAATCATCACGAGAATGAAATGAGCAAGATATTTTCCAAAATGAACTGAAAAGACTTTTCTTTGGTGGAACAGAGAAGCTGCTTAAGAGCTCAAATTAGTAATCCTGTCTCAGTGAAATAAACAAAGATAAGCACTAATGGCAAAGCTTCACATTTATGAAAAGAATTTACCTTCTCCTAGCACACTGTCCTACAAAACCAAGGACTGGAAGAATTTGTAATAGGTCAATTAATCAAGTCTCCTGTATGTCAGGATGAAACAGCACACAACCCTTCCTTAAAGGCTGACACCCCATTAGGAAACATCCTCAACTTTTTTCTTTGTTCAAGTACAATGGCTTTCCCTTAAACCTATTTGAATCTTGCACTGCCCCTTGCACATAGTTGGTGCTCAATTAATGCTTGATAGATTAATTTAATAAATTAATCAGTTACAAGTTAACTACTCAAAAACATGTATTGATAGTATATAGACATGTAATTCACCTTAAACAATGCTGGGCACATAGAAGGTGCTTAATAAACACAAAGTCTCTTTCTTAATAGGTACAGTTCAGTACAGCAGTCATTTCCCTGGTCCATCTAAAAACCATTGTATTGATAGTAGATAGTATTGATTGATTGAGAGGTTACCAAGTGCTGGGTACTAGGCCAAGCTCTTTACATATATTCACCTGTTCCTCCTCCTCTGCATCCTAACAAGCTATATGAGAGAAAACCCCCAGGATCATGGGCTCCCTTCCAACCCATGTAAACAACTGGCTCAGGCCATCCTGGCCAGGGGTATAAACATGGCTGCGATTAGTGTGAACCATCCAGGACTCCCTTGCCCTGTAGAAATTCAGAATAATTGGCTCAGACCTTTCCAAGTCTCAAGTCCAAAGCCATCTTCTTATTTTCACCACATTCTCATGCCTCCAGCCCCTGAGGCCATGTGTGCTATCTGTGCTAAGCTGAACAGCCCTGCCACCAACTCATGTTCATCTGGAACCTTGGAATGTGACCTCATTTGGATATAGAGATTTTGAAGATTTAATCAAGTGAAGATAAGGTTAGGACCCACTGAATCAGGGTGGATTCTAAAGCCAGTGACTGGTGTCCCTACAAGGAGAGGGATATTGGAATGCACATGCACACAAGGAAGGAAGGACAGCCATGTGAAGATGGAGGTAGAGACTGGAGCCAGGTGGCTGCAAGGAGAGGGGCATCAATGATTGCTGGGAGCCACCAGAAGCTAGGAAGAGGCATGGCAGGGTTCGTCCCTCAGGCCTCAGAGAACATGTCCCTGCTGATGCCTTGATTTGGGACTTCTGGCCTCCCCATCTGTGAGAGAATAAATATCTATTTCTTTAAGCAACAGACCTAGGACACTAACGCACACTCTTCCCACGTCCTTCAGTCATGGCTCACACAAGTTACCTGCTGACAAGTATCAGGTATGTCCATGACATCAGTATCCAGTGTGATTCAGTGGTCCCCATGCCCATGCTGGGACCCAGACCTTTGACATCTGTCCATAAAGAAATAAGTCCAGAAATTGAGTATTAGTATTTAGAAACTTAGAGCAATTTGACAGAATAATTGTATGTTTGTTGATTCTAGTAATTTTAAAAATTGGGACTTATGTGTTGCATGACTGTTTTAATTTCATTTCTTTAATAATTCATCTCTATTGCATTTTATGAAAGTACCGCCATATGACAGACTAAAAATGTAAATCAAATCAAATCAAATAAAATAGAACTGGTCCTTCAGCATCAAGAATTTAAGAAACCTTGCAAGAGACCAGGGGCCCTTACTGAAACAGAGCCCACCCTCCTTAGAAGGCAGGTGGCATCATAAAATAGCATTTAATGGTTTTTCATTTTATAGCAGATGCACACAGAAAAGCTTTCTCTCTCCCTTTCTCCTGTCTCTCTTCTCTCCTTTCCTTTGCTCCCTCTTTCTCTTCTGTCCCTCTCCTTCCTTCCCTTTCTCTAATACTGGTGACTTACTGGTCTTAAACTCAGATAGGGATTAGATCTGAGAGCCATCCAGTCTCTGGCGCTGCCAGCCTTCATGCTCACAGGGGTTAACACTCCTGACTGAGGCAACACAACTGAGCAGTGGAGAGGAAGCTTGGCAAATCCCCTCACTATTAGCCCACTGAGAGCATCACTACACATAATAACCTCTCCTCCTCTTCTGTTCCCCTAAACAAACAAAAAAACCAACCTTGTCATTTTCTCCCCCCCCCCCTGGGGTCCACTGTGTTTCCCTTCCGAATCAGGAGTAAATTATCTCCAAAGAAGGGTTCATTAAGAATAAATAATAATTTGCACTTCTAGTGCACCTTTTGTCTAAGTATCTCAAAGCGCTGCACTTAATTAATTAATTAAGAGAATTAATTAATTTGGAAAACACTCCTGGAGGGAGGGAAGACGTGCTCAATGACACCTGCTTTTTAGATGAGTAAACTGAGGCCCAAAGCAATGGGTGCAAGGTCCCTCCAGGAAAAGTGGCCAAATGGGACTGGGTGTGGGGATACAACTAACTTCAGCCCAAGATGTTAAGACTTCAGCAGTAAAAGGCGGGATAGGGCCAGGGAGGCCAAGAGGAGCCAGGAGGCTGGTGAGAGAAAAGCCAAAGTCATGTAAGATGAGGCCAAGATGTAAAAACTCAACTCAGGCCACGGAGACAAGTCCAAGTGGGCATGAGGAGCTAATGCCAAGAGGTCAGGTACCCCAGGGGCTCGAAGCAAAAGGTCTAAGCCCCTCACAGGCTAGCCACCCATGCCCACATCACAGTCAACTGGGTCTGAGTGACAGGCACATGGTTTACTGCAAAGCTGATGGTCACCAGCACACAATTCAATTCCTCAGAGCCCTCAGGCTGTCCTCGAAACTCCCTGCTGGGAAGGGACTTATCAGAGAGCAGAGCTCTTTGTCTGTGGGCGGCACACATGGACTCATCCAGCTAGATAGGAAGTGAGAGTCAGAGAACTGGGCACTTCCTGAACACTGTCTCTCTGAGCCTAACCCCTGGGAAGGCCTCAGTTCTCGTCCACATCCTGGTCACCCCCAATACTGCCCCAGGACTCAAGCTCTAACATCGCCTGGGTGACCTGTGGCCAAACATAAGTGAGGACTGCGGGCACATCCCCATAATCCCCAACCCCTCTCCAAGTCCACTTTGGGCCAGTCCAATCCATTGCCCCAACTCTGCTAGCCCTCAGTCACTGGCTGCTCCTATAACAGCTAAGGAAGCCACACGTGCACTCTCATGCCCACATGTGTGCATGCATACAGACCCCCATAAACATACAAGGCACCACAAATTAAAAGCCCAAGCCTGTCTTTTTCATTGTGCTTTTATTATGATGTGCCTCAATGATGTTTTTAAATGAATTTTGAATAGTCCCTGTAATTTGGTTTGTTCTACACTGTGATGCAAGTGTGAGGGCCCCGCAGGAATTGCTGTGAGGAATACAATATTATGTGAGCACTGCTTCTGCTTGTCTTCCTGCTTTCTCATAATTAAGCTTTATTGAGTTGTAAAATGAATAACAATTAAAAAAAACCTGTTTATTGATCCAGGTGCGACACATAGATAGGGAAGGAAACTTTCTCCGATCCCTGACCTCACCGAGTGGTACTGGCCTTGCTCATGCTTGCTTTCTCTCCCTTCTGCATTGGTCATGAACCACAGGCCCTTTTGAGCTGCCAGCAGGGCTTTCTTTGACACCATGAAGCCAATTTCTGGTGCCTGTACTGGGAAGGGGTGTCCTAACTAGGGCTTGTCTGAAGGGCAGAAGAAGTCTTCCAAAGGGACTCCCCACTTACCTCCTCTTGAAGCCTAAAATTCTATGACTTGCAAACCAGGCATGGTGGCATACACCTTTAATCCCAGTACTTGGGAGGTTGAGACAGGAGGATTGCAGGTTCAAAGCCAGTCTTAGTAACTTAGCAAGACCCTGTTTCAAAATAAAAAATAAAAAAGGGCTGGGGGCATAGGTTGGAGGTAGACTGCCCCTGGGTTTAATCCCCAGTAATTACTATTATTCTATGACTTGAAAAGACTACCATTTTGGTTAAGACACTGCCCCATAAACACATAATTAACCAGTAAAGAATCACACATTACAAGCTCATAATATTTTACAGCCTAATAGGACTTCCAGTTATTGGATTCCTTCAGGGAGAAGTCAGCTGGAAGTTCTCCACAGAAGCTAAACACCAATTAGGACACAGTGGCCAAAGGGGTGACTCAGAGCACAGGCTGGCCTGGAGGTAGCCAGATGGAGGGGACTTCAGGTGGTCTGGGCATCAGAGGACAAGGGAATGGGTGGACCCACTGGAAGGCTGGCAGGGAGGTAGGTAAGGCCCAGGTGGACCTCACTTGCCCTGTCCTCGATCTTGTAGACTCCCAGAAAGCTAGCCAGCTTGGTCAGCTGGGGAATCCATATGGAGATTTCTGTTCTTCCAGGGTTAGAAACAAGTTGTCCTACTTTTCATGTACAGATTAGGTTTCAGACTGGTCTATCACTTTGTTTAATGAGCAGTTGCAGAAGCCAGAGAAGCTACATGAAGAACGGATTCTAATGTATCAGGGGAGGGGACACCATGCAGGTCTGTCATACCTGCAGCATTTGTGAAGGATGGGGCTTGGCCTACTATCCTGTCAGCACGTCCTGGTCAAGAAGTCAAGGCTTCTTCTGTTTCCTGTAGCTCTGGGTAGGTTACCTCCTGCAGACTGGGATCTGAACTTTTGTCCCCACCTGCCCCCCCAAGGAAAAGTTGCTAGAACTGAGGGCTCTGCACCAGGCTCTGTTCAGACGTGCCCTTGGGAGCTTTGAGAAGCTTTCTGCCTGTGACAATGCTTTGAGGCAGATGCTCCAGTCCCACCCTTGTGGGGGCTACTGGTTGTGAAAAGAGGCCTGAAGGAGGTTGTAGGTGGTGCTAAATATGGTCCATACATGTGCACACCCTGTCTTGTCAGTTCGAGCTGCTCTAACAAAATACCTTCAACTGTGAGACTGAAATGACAGCAAAGATGGGGGGCCAAGATCAAACTAAAGCAACTCAGTTCCGCTGGCTTCTCCAACCCTGTCAGGAGTTAACCCCCACGGAGATAGCATGTTTTTGTACCTATATTCCACCTGGTGATGAAAGTTGCCAGTCATGGGGCACTTATTCTGTGAGAGGCCCTCTGCTAACTCTGTGTTTCCCCTTCCACTCTTTACAACAATCCTATGAGGAAAGTCCATCATTGACCTTGTTTCATATACAAGGAACGTGAGGCTTAGAGAGGGTGATAAGAACTTGCCCAAGATCACTCTGCTCATGATTAGAATTTGAGTCAGTCTGACCCTACACCTCACTATACACAATCCTGGTGCTTTTCTCATGGGTGTGCTTGTCACTACAGGGGCACAAGCTTCCTCTTCCCATGCAACCCCCTCTGCTGGCCAAGCCCAGTGCCCAGCTAAGTAGCCCTGTCAAGGACTAGGGCAAATATCACCAGCACTCAGTCCTGCAAGGTTGGCCCCTGATATCTGGACAACAGGGACAGGATACCAGGACACCCAGTTGGTGGTATTCTCTTATAGCAGACCTAACTGATGAAGACAATTGTGTACATATATCAACCACACTTAGCACGTTTATTTTGGCACAAAATTCCATACTGAATTCAAGGGACTTCATTCATCTCTGAATGCATGCAGCAAAACTAAATTTCTACGAGTATCCACCTGCAATGCCATGAACAAAGTAAGGAAGGGATGTTAAGGACAGGAAGGGTGGAGTATATCCATTAAGATCAGGGTGTGCACATCTGTGCACAAGCATACACACCCTCACTTTTTGTATCCCCCACAGCATGGAGCCAAGTACCTCACACATGGAGTCTTGCGGATGTCTGAAGACTGGGTGTATATCTCATATTTTCCATGACTTTCAGGTACATATTCTCATGTGTGTGCCTATATGTGTATAAAATGTGTATACTCATAAACTTTATGCAAACATGTGTTAATTTTATGGATAATATTAATTTTATGGATAATATAATTTATGGATAATATTATGGATAATATCCATAATATTTATGGATAATTTTATGGATAATATTATGGACAATTTCCATAATAATTTATGGATAATAATATCTGTGGATAATTTGTAAGCCTTATACATGTATGCAGCACATATATGTATTTATGCAGGTTCATGTGTAGCCATGTATGTGTGAGTGTGCATTGTGAATATTGATCATGTGGCTAGCCAATGGGCAAACCTCTGAATGGCTGGCTGGGCATGAAGACCCATATGCACTGTTAGGCTCACTGCTGGAAAGGGTGGAGGTGCTGTAGGCATCTAGCACTAAAGTGAAAGTCTCCAGGGCACTGCAGTGGGGAGGAGAGCTGATGTCAAGGCCCTAGGGGCCCATAACCCTGGAGGCTGGGGCAGCTAGGCTAGACCCAGGCTGTTCCCCAGAGGAGCAGAGCTCACCAGCATTAGGCACAAGCTGACCTTGGGACTGGGGCAGGAGGGAAAGTCGATGCACAAATAGACTTGAGGGTGTGAAGCCCCTGGAGGCCCTTTCCCTCCTCAGTCTCCAGATTTACCCCCTGGGAGCTCTAAGGTGGTAGACACATAGATTTATGTCTGATTTGTCTACAAAGGAGGTCCGGGTGATGATTCTTCAGCTAGCAATGTAATATTTGGTTCATCTTGGCCATGAGGAAACAGGCCTCAGAGGGTCTTGTCCAGGTCACCCTGGGAACTAGTTTAGCCCAGCTTATAGTATTCAGTGAATGGAGAAATGAATGAACAATGAATAAAAGGGAGGACATGGGATTCATTGAATGGATGACAGGAACCATACTGACTTTTTAACTGTCTACTCCTTTATTTCATAAAGGAGAAATTTAAGAGAAGGCTAGTAGAGATAAAAATCATAAAAAAATGTGAAACTTCTTGATCTTTCTATTTTTCTGAGAGTAAGGATGCAGTATTAGAAGAGAGGATATGTAAAATTCACATACAATTGTGTGTGTGTGTGTGTGTGTGTGTGTGTATAAAGGGGAGCATTTTGTGGGTGAATATTTGAGTATATGAATGATACCCTGGGTAAAGATGGATAAAAAATAATTGCTGCAGTCAAAGACCTTCTGAGATAGTAGGAGAGATGTAACATAATCACAAATAACTACAATTGATTCATTCATCCCACAAATGTAGTCAATATAGAGCTGGGAACTATGGCAGATGCCTCAGTGGATCAGATCCAGATTTTACCTGGAAGGAGCTCATGGTGATAAGCATGTTTACTTTATGTTAGAATCAAGGGTAACATTGCAGGGTTCCAAGAGAGATGTGCATGCAAAATGCAAGAGGAGTTCAGACAAGCCAAGAGACAATATTCTGTGTGCTATAGTTTGAACCTGAAGTGTATCCGAAAGGCCTATGTGGGTGGAGGCTTGGTCCCAGCCTGGTACTATTGGGGGGTGGAGCCTTTGGGAGGTGGAACCTGGGGGTATGCACTTGAAGGGGATAGTGGGCCTCCAGCCCTTCCTCTTCCTCTTTTCTCACTTCCCAGTCATGAAGTGAATGATTTTGCTCTACCACATGCTCCACCACATTGCATTACCACAGGCCCGAGACAATGGGGCCAACCTATCATGGACTGAAACCTCTAAAACTGTGAGCCAAACTAAACCTTTTCTCTTTCAAAGTTGATTATCTCTGTTGATTGTTATAGTGGCAGGAAACTACGACACTGTGTGTGCACGCATGTATGTGCATCTGGATGAAGGGCGTCTGTCATATGATTTCTAAATCCCTATATATGGCTGTGCTTAGTATCTATTATATGAGGAGAGTTGCTGCTGTAATTTCCCATCACCCCATCTCTCCCTCATTCCAAAGCATATTATTAGAAATTCATAGGTTGGATGACCATATAATTTATTGTCTGAACTGGGACCCTTGAAAATGACAAAAGGCACTACTAATCCTTATGTTGGACAACTGGCCAAAGCTGGGACTACCCTGTGTAAACTGGGGCTTGTGGTAGCCCTAGCCATAGAGATTAGCAGCGGGCTGTCATTCGGGCCACTGGCAGCAGCAGGATGGACATGCCAGTTCTCACTGAGGCAGCTTCTCTCCGGGCCACCTCTCATTCTGGTATGGGCCCAGCCCCATGGCACTCAGCAGTGAGGCTGGCCCATGTAGGCAGGGTGATTGCTCATGGAGGGCCAAGTGCGACAGAGGGCTCCCTGCACCTCCAACATCTACCTCCCACACACTCACAGTGGGGCCTGGCACTCAGGTCTCACTGCGACCGTTGAGCCTGCTGCTCAGTCTGGGATTTTAGCACTTACTCCATCCACTTTAGCACCACCATTTTCCCCCAGTGCCAGCCCAGGCAGGTGGCTCTTAATGGATTACTTGCATTATCTCCCTCATTGCTGCTTAAATATTTATCAGACCATTATGTATTTAGTGGACAGGATCGGGGAGGGGCAGGGGCAGAAGGCAGCACTGTTCTGGCCAGATGCAAGGATTAATTACAGATTGGATAAATCCCTGATTTAAAAATTAAATAAATAAGCAGGGTTGGGAGAATAAAAGGGAACTGTTACTTGCATGTCAGGAAGTGCAGAGCCACCTCATCCAGGTGTGTGTGTGTGTGTGTGTGTGTGTGTGTGTGTGTGTGTGTTACTGGGGATTGAACCCAGAGGCATTGTATCTCTGAGCCATGCCCCCAGTCTCCCCTTTTTTTTTTTAATTTTTGAAAGAGGATCTTGCTAAGTTGCTGAGAATCTCTCTACATTGCTGAGGCTGTCCTCAAACTTGCAACCCTCCTGTCTCAGTCTCCCAAGT